>JASANB010000150.1:0-15202 GCA_030248155.1 Sabatieria punctata | reverse complement strand
GGCTTTCGATCCTTGAGCTTTTTTGTGCCCAACCCCCTCCCAAAGTTTCGGCTCAGACCACCGATCCCTTCCCACTTCGGAGACCTGTTACATGTATGGTAGTGTCCATCCAAGTACACAGTTAACTAGCTGAAATACAGTACTGTGTACTACTGCATACCGTGCTGAGGCTCATGTTCTTGGTGATGAAACGGAAAACCATAGGTAGTGCGTCCCACCACGATTGACAGGGGGGTACTGTAGGATAAGAACAGAGTCTTACTGTAAGGGAGTCGCCGAGAGCACCCAGAACTTGAATATCCTGCGGCTTCAGTGCGTTTACGTTTGTGGCCAGTCTCCCGTCATTGGCAAATGATGGACAAGAAAAATCAGCCACTCCTGTCGTGTACTTGCCTACAACTTATGCTTAGCACTGTTTCAACCAATACATAATAGTACTCATAAATACATACTGCATTCAATAGAACGGAATCTCACTAAAAGCAAACAAAACATCAGTTTTTATAGCTGTATTTTATCCAAATTACGAAACGGTTTTGAGCGAGTTTTACTATTCAATTCACCCTACTCAGCTTTAGCTCAGTCCCCCTCAAACTGGGTCTCCCTTTTACGGATGACCTCTTACATGTACTAGTGTTGTTACAATACCAAAATTTCCGTTTGATTATGACTATGACTACCATCCGTTTGAGTACAATACCAACCAGAGTAGTCAAATTTGACTATATTGTAGTCAAACCATTTGACTTCTATGAGCACCGGTTTGACTACTTTGACTACTTTTTGAAACAGAGCCAAATTAACATTTTCAGGGATTTATCATGTTTCAGTTACCAAGCGTTAGCCTGAAATGGGTGTTATTCCATCAATAAACCGTTCACTCTGAAATAAACAGTGGTTGGGCGCAAAAACATTCGGCAGAATTGTTCTTTTCCCTCCAAAATTTTCATTGTAAACCAAAAACAGCATGCTCTGCAAAAAAAACGCTGTAAAATAGAATAAAACGCCCTTTGTGTTTTAAGCCAATTCTTGTTGTTTCTTTAACCAAAAAGTGTACTGTACATACCGTGTTTATTCCAATAAGCCGCGCCCTCCAATAAGCCGCTTATTGGCATCAGGATAGTGTTGTTATGACTACTACTCAAAGTCAAAGTCATAGTTAATACTTTTGTGATATCGCAGTCAAACCGACAGGTAGTCAAAGTCAAAGTTTGACTACCTTCCTTACCATAAATACGTAGTCAAACGAAGACCAGGTAGTCAAACCGTTTGACTAAGACTACGTTTTGTGATAAAAGGCAGGCTTGTCAAACCTATTTTAACGTTTTGCTTGTTACAACAAAAATATATTACAAACTTGAAACATTTTTAAGCATTACATAACACCAAACGAAGTTTTCTTTACAATTGTGAAACAATAAAGGGAAGGGTCAGTCAGTGAATCTCTGCTGGATGCAAGTTCTACAGTTCCACCAAATCTGGATTAAAATTATGGCATACAGTAGAATACACTTTTAGTAGAGAAAAGTCAAAAATATTCTTGGCTTCACACGCAAACGGCGTTCTATTCTATTTAACGGTGCTTTTCTGCCCAGCATGTTGTTCTTGTTTTGCAATGAAAATTTTTGGAGAGAAAAGAACGATTTTGTGACACTTTTTAGGAGTTAACGACTGCTTATTTCAGGTAAACGATTTATTGATTTAGTCACAAGCTTTTCAGTCTGACGTTTGGTTACTGAAACAAGATAAATGGCTGAAAATGTCAATTTGGCTCTGTTTCTAAAAGTAGTCAAAGTAGTCAAACCAGTGTTCATCATAGTCAAATGGTTTGACTACAATATAGTCAAATTTGACTATTTGGGTATTGTACTCAAACCAGCGGTAGTCATAGTCATAGTCAAACGAAATTTTGGTATTGTAACAACACTACATCAGGACTAGACCTACAGGTGTCAATGACACTTTTTATGTTAAAATTGCGTTCCGCTGCATTTTTTTCAAATCCATCTAAAACGGTCACCGTCCTTGTCCCTTATACAGTACAGTCCCAGATCATGTTTTTCAATTGGTAGCCCAGAAGAAAATTTTTAGTAAAAATCTTTGTTGTAGCTGTACTCGTCCGAAATAAATAAGCCGCGTCCTCCAATAAGCCACGTGTCAAACGCATACTGAAATAAATAAGACGCGCTAGGCTCGGCTTATTGAAATAAACACGGTATTCTACTGTATATCGTAATCTTAATCTTGGACCTGTGGAACTTAAATCAAGTAGAGATTCACTGACTGATGCTTCATTGTTTTCAGAATTTTACAAAAAAGGTTGTTGTTGTTGTTGTTCTATAGTGCTTAAAAATGCTTTAAGTTTGTCAAATATTTTGTTGCGAACAGCGAAAAGTGGTAAAATACGTCTGAAAAGCTTGCCTTTATAGCAAAAAGTAGTCATAGTCAAACGGTTTGACCACCTGGTCTTCGTTTCACTACGTATTTATGGTAAGGAAGGTACCGGAGATTTCCACTTAGTATCCCACCCCACTTAATAACCCACTGGGATATTACATGGACCCTTGTTCCGCTTTATATCCCATGGGATATTACTTGGCGGCAATGTTTATGTCAAATTTGTAATAATTTTCTTTACACACGCATACTGTATCTATGATAAAACATTGTTCTGGTTAATATCCCATGCCGTTTCCAGTTAATATCGCATGGCTTTGTCCAGTTAATATCCCTGGGTTATTAACCGGCGGCAATGTTTTCACTGAGAAACGTGATTTTCCGTGTTATATCCCCTGGGATACTAAGTGGAAAACTCCGGTAGTCAAACTTTGACTTTGACTACCTGTCCGTTTGACTGCGATATCACAAATGTATTAACTATGACTTTGACTACTTAGTAGCCATAACAACACAGTACAGGGTCTGTAAAAAAACAGCCCAAACAGTAAACTTTTTACTGTAGCAAAGCAACCACAAATCTCAACCGAGTTGAATGAATCCTTCCTTAAATGAAAGATAAATAAATTCTTAAAAGACTGATGAAACTTGAATTAAGATACCCTACTTAGTTCCTGAGATACTTGCTCATGCTGTAGCTCCAGTGAAAACGTAGATTTTGGCTAAGAACAAAAGGGATTAAAAACAACTCAGCAGATTTTTTTTACTTTTGCAACCATCAATCTCAACCAACCGATTTGAATGAATCCCGTTTTCAATGAAAAATTCATAAACACCTGAAAGATTGGTAAAGTTTTTATCGATGTGCCCTGCGTTGAGTTCTTAAAATGGTTTCCCTCTGGAACTAATCAGAGTACATCATTAAAAATTTTACCAACCTTTTAGGAATTTATTTGTCTTTCATTTAAACAAGGGTGCATTCAAATCGACTGAGATTTGCAGTGGCTACAGCGAAAAATCTGCGGGGTTGTTTACTTACCGACCCTGTATATATGATATGATAATAATTTTACTTAAAAAGGCTGTGCATACTGTACCTTCCGTATCTTCCTCAAATCTCGCATTATACTGCTGTGTCCACTTTTCCAGAAATTGGTTGACCTCAGCAGTGAACTGTTTGTCGGTAGCCAATTTTTGCATGTACTCCTGGTATTCGCCGATGTTCTGCAGCGCTGAACTTAGCGGCACGAACAGCAGAAGACATAAGTCTAAAAAATGTAACAGAATTTACCTAAATTAAGAGATTGCTGGTGCAATTGAGAACCTACACGAGAAAGCGAAGTCAGTCATATTTGGCTGTTGCGGCCGCATGCAAACACTCTGTGTGCTCATGGTTACATAGAGAATTTTGTAGACACAGCAGCTGATAAGAGGGCAAACTATCAGAAATCTCTAGACGCTACCTGCGACATAAATTGGCCTTGCCTTTTTGACAGACCTAACTAAGAGCCATAGATAGTTAAAGGTATTTTTTGCTTAAACTTCGTATTAAAAAGATTGTGGTATTTTGGAAATGTTTTTCATTTCACAGTCAGGCACTTAACGCCTTTTATGGTACCGTCACCATATATGGTACCCCCACCTTCGGGGCCTTTGGTGGTACCATATATGGTACCGGCACCATATGTGGTACCCCCACGTTCGAGGTCTGTGGTGGTACCATATATGGTACCCCCACCTTCGCGTTGTTTCCGGTACCGGGACCATATATGGTACCACTCCTTTCAGATTTCGTACCATATATGGTGTCGGTACCATAAACGGCGTTAAGTGCCTGACTGTTATGGGTATGTAAATGCTTGAATTGGTGTTGAACCGGAATTGTTTATCCACAAATTACAGTATGAGAAATAGGCAGTTTTAGTCAGAACACTTGCGCATGTACTGTTCGATGTGGCTCAAAAATAAAATCGACAACTTTCAACAATAATCTGATATTGGATTGAGCATTTCCGATTTCGTTCGAACGATTCACACAGTACTCCTAACTTGCAATCGATACAGTAATGTTTGGAGTCTAAAAATGCCGATTTTGCGATGTTCTGCCCCAAGTAAGTACAGTATAATGTATTTGAACTGGCGCTTCATTGGCCTAAACATTACCCTATCGTGCGCATCAGGAGTCACGGTACCGAACCGACCTCTGTTCTCCATTATTGAAAACGGGAAAAATGTGACGAAAATAGGACAAGTGGTTTTTAGCAAATTGTGATAAAATGTAAATGTCTTTTGAACACGGTGTGGTGGATTCTATCTGTTTCGCCCTGCCCTTCTTGGGACGTGCAACGGTACATCAATCCTGATCATTCCTGACTCGAACAAAAGTTTGTGGTTTTCACTTTCCATGCATCACGAAGCAGGGATGCCTGCCTACCATACCAAAATTGTACTGGTACTAAAATCAATCTTTGAATTTAGTAGTAGTACTATAGTATGTACGTATGTTCAAAAATTATTGGCGATGGGCGGTTTTTGATTTTTTTCTCAAAAATTCTCCTCTAGACCCCCTTATATTTTTATATGAACTTGTAGCCAACGATCAGCGCTACATTATGGAACTATTCATTCTTGTCCTAATTTGCATATTAACTATGAAAATGGCCAAAAACTAAAATTTGTGCGAGTTAAATTTGTAAACCCCCTCCAAAGTACTTGAAATTTGACGCCGATACCAGATTCGGATTCCTCAGAGTCTTGCGGTCTCGAATCATACCACTTTCATGGAACTACGACGATTTTGAAGCAAGTTACGAGCGATTTCCCGAGGGGTACTCGCTCAAAAATCGACCAAAATTTTTGCCCTCCCATAGTAAAACCTACTTAGTGGTGCAAAACGACCTTTTTTACCCGACAGATTTCCAGAAACCACTTTTTCTAGTCAGTTCGGACCCGAGGAATTCAGTAGTGCCGTCCGTTTCGGCATCCAACTCTTGTGGAGGGTGCTAGAGCCCCCTAAAGCTCTAAACGGCCCAGTTCCGGTGTTCAGTATTCAGACCCAAAATTGAAACTTTGAGCTAGAGAGCTCTGAGTTGGCACACTAATACATGCTTATGAGCTATCTTTCAGCTGCAAAGGATTAGTGGATCTGATGCTCCTGTCCTGAGAAATAGCCTTCCGAAAATCGGTCCGCTTAAATTTCACCAAAATTTCAAAGTCTAATTTCTCGATTCATACTCGGAATTCGGACCTAAAAATTGGGGTTTTTAGAGTACTTTTAGACTGCTTTAAGAAACTTTTGTCAAATTTTCGTTTTCAGAAAAAAAATTTTTCGCTCCCTTTGCGCCCCCCCTAGCTCGTCTGGAGCCCCCCAACCCCGTTTGGAGTGCGGCCCAACGGCCACGAGTGAGAAATGGCTTTTCGAGGTTGTCTTCTGTGGATTTGGCGCAAAAAGATACCCCTTGAAGCTATATTGCACTTCTATTGAATGGCTATTTGAAGCACTGGAACTGGGCCGTTTAGAGATTTAGGGGGCTCTAGTACCCTCCACAAGAGTTGCATGCCGAAACGGACGGCACCACTGAATTCCTCGGGTCCGAATTGACTAGAAAAAGTGGTTTCTGGAAATCTGTCGGGTAAAAAAGGTCGTTTTGCACCACTAAGTAGGTTTTACTATGGGAGAGCAAAAATTTTGGTCGATTTTTGAGTGAGTACCCCTCGGGAAATCGCTCGTAACTTGCTTCAAAATCGTCATAGACCTATGTAAGGGGTATGATTTGAGACCGCAAGACTCTGAGGAATCCGAATCTGGTATCGGCGTCAAATTTCAAGCACGTTTGGAGGGGGTCAACTCGCACAAATTTTAGTTTTTGGCTATTTTCATAGTTAATATGCAAATTAGGACAAGAATGAATAGTTCCATGATGTAGCGCTGATCGTTGGCTACAAGTTCATATAAAAATATAAGGGGGTCTAGAGGAGAATTTTTGAGAAAAAAATCAAAAACCGCCCATCGCCAATAATTTTTGAACAGACTATAATACAGGGTGTCTCAAAAAAAATGATCACATTTCTTTTTACTGCCATTTCCGCAAATTTTGACCAAATAGGCTGAACTTTGGACCATAGGTGCCAAAATTCGTGCAATTTTATGTGTTAAAGTTTGGTGCACTAGGCTTGACTCATTCCCGAGAAATTTCAAAAAAAGTGAAATGTGTTAAATCAATAGTGAAAGCCGGTCACCGAAAAAATGATCACATTTCTTTTCACTGCCATTTCTGCAAATTTTGACCATATAGGCTGAAATGTGGACCATAGGTGCCCAAACTCGGGCAATTTTATGTGTTAAAGTTTGGTGCACTAGGCTTGACTCAATCCCGAGAAATTTCAAAAAAAGTGAAATTTGGTAATTTCAATAGTGAAAGGCGGTCACCGAAAAATGGAAACATTTCCTTTTCCTATATCTTTTCTAATTTGTGACGGAATTGGATGAAATTTGGAGTGTAAACGCAGAAGTTCAGGGCAATTCGTGTGTAAAAAGTTGACGCATGAACTCCAACGCTATCGTTAGAGTTTAGGCGATAATGTAATGTAACGTTTTTTCGGTGACCGGCTTTTGGTATTGAAATTACCAAATTTCACTTTTTTTGAAATTTCTCGAGAATTGGTCAAGCCTAGTGCACCAAATTTTAACACATAAAATTGCCCGAGTTTGGGCACCTATGGTCCACATTTCAGCCTATTTGGTCAAAATTTGCGGAAATGGCAGTGAAAAGAAATGTGATCATTTTTTCGGTGACCGGCTTTCACTATTGATTTAACACATTTCACTTTTTTTTTAAATTTCTCGGGAATGAGTCAAGCCTAGTGCACCAAACTTTAACACATAAAATTGCACGAGTTTTGGCACCTATGGTCCAAATTTCAGCCTATTTGGTCAAAATTTGCAGAAAAGGCAGTAAAAAGAAATGTGATCATTTTTTTTGAGACACCCTGTACCATACCAAACAAAATTCAAAACAGCTCCTTCTATACTATACCATACCATATCAAAATCAAACGCCTTTACCAGATTATTTTAGTACTAGAATTATGATTTTGGTAAGCCTTTATATTTTAGTACTGGCTTGTTGGCTATATTTATAACACTTTCCAAATGCGTCCAAATATATTCCCAATCCTTTCTGCATGTTTTGATTCTAAAAAACTGAGGAAAGGTGGATTGAGCATAATTTCCGAAGGCTTCTATGACATTATCACAGCAATGTACCAAATTCATACCAAATCATACCAACCAAATTCAAACTGAATTAGCCTAGCCAGTACTATACCATAACCACACCATATCAAATTCAAAATTTGAAATTGGTAGGCATCCTGGCATATACGGTGCCCACTCATACATAACAACAGGTCATCCGCCGAAGGGGGGGCTTGCAGGGGTCTGGCGGCCGGCCGGGGGGTCTGAGCAAAAATTTTGGGAGGGGAGGTTGGGCACTAAAAAACGCTCAAAAATCGAAAAAAATCGCAATTTTAAAATCGCCAAAAATCGCTAATTTCAGCTGAAATACAGCTAAAACGTGCTGTTTTGCGGGCGATTTTGGCAATTTTTGTGTCTGAAATTGCAAAAAATCGCAAAGATTTGCTCAAAAAATTACTTGCCAGAAAATCAGAGGGGGGTCGGCAAAGTCTCGGGGGGGGGGGGGGGTCTGGCCTAAATCGGGTGGGGGACAGACCCCCCCTGTTACATGCAGGGATGGATATATTTCCGAAAAAACCTCGGCCTGTTTTTTTCAGTATTTTTTCGGTTTTTTTTGGGTTTTTTTTTCCTAAATCGCGGAAAAAACTCCAGCTCAAGTTCTCGGTATCCTACCTAGCCCGGTTTTATGATTTGTAACAGTTCCTAGCGCCTTACTCGGTCTTTCAGACCAGAAATACAGGTGTTACATAGATATAAATCACGAAACAGGCATGAAACAGTGCCTGTCAGGTTCAATCAAGAAACAATATATGCAAATCTTCTTACATCAGTTGGCATTTTTGTTTTATCATACAAAATTTGGTCTTTTCTGTTGTTTTTCTAACAGTTTTGAGTCAGTATGGCCTATTATACGTTGCAAAAGTCCATTTTTTAACAGAAAAATGACATAAATTAGCTATTTTTAGCTTGAGTTTTTTCCGCGATCTATGTTTTTTCCGACCCTTAGGAAAAAACGAAAAAAAACACCGGAAAAAATACACCTCCCATCATACATGTACTAGGGGGGGGGTTTGGGTCAAGCGTAAACTGGTCAGGCATGTCTGGAACAGCCATCTAGGTGAAAAACAAATTCAACTGTTGACCAAAAGTCCTTTTTTTGCAGTGAAATAACATTTTCCAGTTATAAGCATACATGTACTAGAGGGGGTTTGGGGGGTTACCCCCCTGCTGGAAAGGCCAAACCCCCCTCACCCCCCCCCCCGAGACAGGTTAAGGGACCCCTCCCCCGACCAAAAAATACAAGTGGTGGTAGTGGCTCCAGTATTAACAAACTGGGTCAGAAATCACTAATTTTTAGCCTAAAATTCACTTGAAAAGCCTTTGGAAACCGAATTTGGCGTTTCCACTGCTGATATTTAAGAAAAATCAGTGTTTTTGGAAGCTCTTTTTGTCATTTTTTGCTTGTTTTTAGCTTTAAAACGCTATTTGGCAGCTTAAAATAGCGATTTTTAGCGTCCTTACTGAAAAAAACGTGCTAAAAACGCATTTCTAGGCGTTTTGGAGCTTTTTGAAATTTGGGAAACCCCCACCTGGGCGAAACCCCCCCTCGACCCCCCACCTGAGGAAAAGCCCCCCCCCGACCCCCCTCCCCCCAGGTCGGCCCGGAGCTGTTACATGTATGCCTCCCATCCCTGGTTACATGTATGGTGCCAGTACCATAAACGGCGTTAAGTACCAGAATTGTATTATACAGCGAACTCAACTACGTGTATACAGTACAGTTTATTCTCGTATATAGCCTACACCATGCAAGCACAGTAAACGGCCGAGAAATAGAAATCAATAAAAACTAGTCGGGTAACAAAACTTTAAGCTTGTGCACTACGAAAGAACTAGACAATGTATCATGTTTTTATGTAGGCAGAGAGGTATGAATTGCAGACAGGTTGAAGGGCTCATACGAGCCACAGCTTTCCTCTTTCATGTTTTACATAGAGTAAACTTTTACCAACAAACAAAAAGCATGTGCTTCATCTCGTCACAGGTAGATTAAACAGTGCTAAGTGGGTCTTTGCTTACTAAAACCTTTTTTCCTATGGAGTTCGGCTCGTGGCCCGGCGGATACAAGCAAGCAGCAAGAGTTACCGTTGTGAAACCAGCAAAGAACGCGTTTGCACATTAAAAGTGGAAGTGCTGTAATAGGTAATCCGAATCTGCGGTTTTCAAGGTCAGGTCATGTGTATGTGCTAAAAGAAGACTCTGTTTCACTTCACAGTGTTGCAGAAGCCGAAACAATCTGAAATTGATTTGGACCACTTTGGTACAGACCGCCTAAACAATGGGCCACTTTGATCGGGAGATACCACGCGACGATAGTTATCCAAAACGTTAAGCACGCTATTTCCGAGAATAATAGAGTAAAAATAGAGTATATTCAAAATCAGGGGCGTCTGCTCTGTTCCCATCAAAAAATAGAATGAAAATAGAGTGGGTGGAAAATTGAATGAAATTTCACCAAGTTTCAAGGCAAAAGTACAGTAGAAGTCATTGGAAGCATTTGGCACTAACTAGTAGATTGCCAGCTCGCGACGCAGTTTGAAACTGCTGAGACTGTTTTTTCGTACCCTCCGACTAATGGGAAGAGAATTTCGAGCCATCTGTCTTTGCTTTATTTTCCGAAATTACAGCACAAACTAGCATTCTAATAGACCTGCCTAACTTGAGAAATCAGCAGCTGGACAAAGCACCTCAACGCCTTCCCGCCATATCTACCAATGGCTGCCTGTTATATTATATAACTGTGGATGGATTGTCAGGGCGGGGCCGTCGTAGCTCCTGCGTAGATCACGCTACTACGGGCCCATCACGCACACGCACATCCTACCCTTCCTTCGCTACTAGCCGGCACACATGCTCGGTGTCAGTCTGGGCGGGGTCTCAATGGTAGCCGTCCCTGTTCCCGTTTGTCCCAGTACATCTGTGGTTGCTATTGTAGCTTTAGGTGCTTAGGCAGCTCCAGTCCGTTCCCATTTACCTACTCGCTGTCACCAGCTTTCCGTGGCCTGGATTAGGCTTTCTTCTGCCGACAACCAACTCTTTTACGGAAGAAACTTGCCCCGCCGAGAGGATGAACGCACGACCACGAGCATAGTGGCTTTGCGACCTAAACCACTACACCAACTGTGCTGGCGTTACATACTGTACTGTACTGTACGTGCTAGATAGAACTTCAGCAACAAACAATGCTTTCTTCAACACATTACATAACAGACTTCTCAATGCAACAGTTCTGACACATAAAAGTGCTGGAATCAGAATAGCATGAGTAACGCATATCGGTAACACAGTCATCACAGAAGAGTGCAAAACAATGACGACATTTTTGCCACAAACTGGCTTTACCACTGTCCTTAGCAAAACACTGGCTGCAATACGACGACTGGACTGGACGGAATGGCTCCGAGGCAACAACGCTCTTAGCTTTCGCTCGCTTTGGAGGGAGCACAAAAAGCCCTCGGGTTTGCAGCTCGCGCTTCCGGCGTGTGTTAACGTCACGATTGGGCTGAAAAGGAATACATACGGTACGGTAGAGATTTAATTATATGACAGAAATTCTGTTTTGTGGTACGATTATGTATTCACGCGCTCGAACTGAATTTTTTGCGTGACCATGTCCACTTACATTTTGCAAAAAAATCGGCTGCATTCAATAAGCTAAATTTGGAACAAGTTTTAGGGTGAAACACACAGCTCTTTGCCATAACAACATCTTTTTGAGAAATTAGAACAACCAGAGCCATCAGTCGGCAAGTGGTGCTCATATCCATACATGTAACAGGTGCGGGCCTATCTGGGGTAGGGAAATTACAATCTTTTACCTTCATATTGTCAGCAGGAGCAGAAGTATCAACCAAGCGGTGCAGGTCGCTGGCTCTGTCCTTGACAAGTTGCAAAAGGTGGACATCTGACATCTGAGGAACCTGCTCGAGGACTTTCCTGAGCTTCAAAACAATGTTTTGCCGCAGAATACTGGCTTGGCTGGGGTCCTGAGCAGAAGCAGAACTATCGGGCAAAACAACAGCGGCAGCATTCTGGCACTGAATCGTTCGCACGTCATCAGGAGCTGCGCGCTCGGGAGACTCTGCTCGGCTAGAGTCAGTCAAACTGGAGTCAGCGTAATTCAAGTGCACACAGTGGATGTGTTTGCAGCAGATGCCACGAAAACTGGAGTCCTGACAAGTGCAGGAGTACATGCTCTCGCATGCACCACAGCCAATGTACCGGCACACCAACCAACAGTCACTGTCGCAGGAGTGGGCGAGACGACGGACAGTGTAGACAATATTTTTGGCGGACGCAGACTTAACAGTCCACTGTCGACCAACTTCGACCGTTTGTACGGAATCCTCAGTGGTGACGTAAATGCGCGCTCGATGCACTCTGCCCTGAATGCTGACAGGGGCGTTGAAATAGCCATTGACACCCGTGATAGGCGTGTCGTCAAAGTTGCGCAGAGGCGCGTGCACCGATTTGAGCGGCAGTGCTGTAAAGTGTTTGCGGTAGAGCGAGCTCGTAATCGTGCTGGCGTCAGAGCCAGTGTCCATGTCGGCGGGGATGGCTACAAAGCCCCGCGGTCCCAGCAAAAACATCGTGCAGCAGAAATTGGCCGCTTCCTGGGCGCATTCGTGACTCACCTGTTTTTGCTTACGCCGTCTGACTGCCTTGATTGAGCGCCCCCGGCTCTGGCCTTTCGCGCTCTGGCCGGACCGCTGTTTTTTGTGGCAGCAGCTTTCGAAATGGTGCAGATTAGAGCAATAGCTACACTTAGCATTGAACGCAGGACACTCGTTGGACTTGTAAGCGTGCGTCATTTGACCGCAACCAGAGCAAGGCGTGCGGCTAGCAGACTGAGACTGATTAGACACCCGTTTAGGCGGACTTTTGACCCTTTTAGATTCGCCAGATCGCGCACTCGAGTATGATTTAGGCTTTGGGAAGTTTTTAGATGCCCCGATTTTAGCCCCTTTGGCACTCGAACTATACTGGATCGCAGACAAATCAGAACTAGCGCTTTCTATGCCCTGTATCAGCGTGACAAACTCATCGAGGTTAAGCTCAGTCTTACGCAACAGTTCTTTCTTTGCTTCTTCAGAGTAGCAGCCAATGGCGAGTTGCGTAGCCAATTGTTCATTTTCCTGTTCCCCGAATCGGCTCGGCAGTCGATAGCAAGAGCGCGCAGTTCGGTCGTGTAGTCGTCCACAGTCTCGTAGGAGCGTTGCAAACGCGTGTGAAAATCGTGTCTGGCTCTGACGACGCTGATTGACTTCTGGAAGTAAGTTTCCACAGCCTTCGAAAAGTCCTCATAGCTGGTCGTCGCGATTTGCTGCACAATCGGCTGGGTTGCAAATTGCCGGCCACCTTCCTCCCCCAGAAGCTGGAAGAGATAGCGATTCTTTCGCTCGGGCGTCAGTTGCTGACCTGGAGGCAGCGCGGCGGCTGTGAGAGCAAACCAGTTGTCCAACCGAAAGACCCATGAACGATAGTTGCTTGGAGTCTCGAAGGAATTGTTCCAGTACGGGCAGGGAGGCGGAATGTGCAATTTGGGCGCAGCAGCCATTGGAGTGGAGAGCTTTGAGCGTAGGTTGAAACAGCACCAGGCGTCGCCACTAATGTGTCGGTGGCGTGTGACGTGAGTTCAGGAGAACTTTAATCAACGTTATACCAAACACATTCTAACAGAATTAAGAAATAGGACCGCTCCGTGCTAGCTCAGACAAGCAATCTCCACGTAGAGCAGGGCCACCGCCAGCTGCGGGCTTAGTGACTCACGTTGCATGCATAAGCGATGAACATTACTGCGACCTAAGAGCTGGCGGTCTTAGGGGCAACACATTACCGGGTAGGGATAGTCTTACCTGGTTTAGTTACTAACAATACTGAACTTTAAAAAGTACCCAAGGTGAAAACTTTGTTGACTGCGTCATACGGACGATAGCAAAAGAACGGCGATATCCCATTTTCCTTGTGTTCGGTGACCCAGAGATTAACGCTGTCCACATCGACCGCTGATTTTCGTTCGGCTCTCAGCTGCAGACTGTTGACGATGTTGCGGATATCCGTCTGCGTCATCAGGTGTTCTCTCTGCAGTCCGTTACTGGCAGAAGCACAGTCTATATATATGACTAATGTCATTTTTGCCTTCTTTTCTCATCACTAACCCTGCACGTATTTCAATGCTGCTTTTGGATCTCTTTCTTCTGCCACCATCAGCTCTGCTACAGTTCTGCGTGTGCTTTTCTTCACTCTCTGGTGACGTGGCTCGCTGTCGTGACCGTAATGGTCCAAGCACGCAGTTACTGATACCCGTCTGAAAAGACACGCAACAGCATAAACAACCAAATATTAATAAAACGTAAACGTACCCGTCGCTATTAAAATGAGCTTGAATGAAGGCCGAACAAGAGAAACCGATCTTAATGGTAGGCGTTGCCTTGGGACATCGCTTAGCAGTGTGAGGTTGGTACTGGCCAGATCGAAAGCACTCGTAATAAACAGTAGACTTGGTGGCTGTCCTCCTGATGAAGTCCACCGTCTGCTTCTCTTCCAACTCAGCTTTCCAAGCATCGAATTCTGACTTGCCATCGAAGTTCTCGGTTACAGTTTCGGTGTTAATTGCATGTTCGGTCCGCAAATGATTACCGTTGTCAAGTAAATTACTTTAGTAATTTACTTGCTTTTTAATTTACTTGCACATCCACAAAATAATTTACTTGCTTTTTAATTTACTTGCACTGATTTACCAACAATTTAATTTGATTTTAATTTACCTTCAACTTCTAATTAAATTCTAATTTACTTTTCTATGCAAAAGATTGCAGAAAATACCCTAAAATCACCAAATATCTTAGTATGGATTTCTAGTGAACTGATGGCATTATGAATCTAACTCCATCCTTTTTTCAAATGGTGTCATTTTTATGGTAAAATTACGATGACAAAGACAATGACGATGATAATGCCCTGACCAATTACGATATACATACACTGTAAGAGAAATCAGCAGATTTTAGTCCATAACTTCAGGGCGGTAAAATGTCTTTTCTATTTTGCAGACTATTAGTGAGCCTTGCCAGTTTGCCAAATTCTACCCACCTAGAATCTGGCTTGAGTGAGATTCCTTATTTGTTTTAGCTAACACAGGTCATGGAAGGACACAGTCCTAAAAAATATGAAAAAATTTCAGAGCAAAATTATGAGTTGAATGGTATCTGCTACATTGTAGCTGGGTTTCCAACAGTGAGAGCATATGTACTGTACATTATGCGGTTAAATTGGCAGACAGAAAAGGCACAGAATCACTCAAAGTAATACGCTAGAGCCAAAACTACCACAGATTGAATGGTCAACGAAGCAAATTAGAAGTAAATTAGTAGTAAATTGAAAGTAAATTTTTCGGGCTTTTCAATCTAATTTAATTTACTTTTTACTTGCTTCGACATTTTCCTCAGAGATTTAATTTTATTTTAATTTACTTGCCATTTAATTTACTCTTCGGGAGCAAATTATTTTCGAATTTAATTTAATTTTAATTTTAATTTACTTGACAAC
>JASANB010000149.1:0-26622 GCA_030248155.1 Sabatieria punctata | reverse complement strand
CACCCTGCCAATTATACAAGAGAAGCTAGCTTTCTTGTGCAGAGCACACAACCCAAGCATATTCAGCAATGGTGACTTAGTTTTCAATTCATTCGACCTACAAGTGTGGCTGATGATTGGAGTTCTAGTCGTGACATTCAGAATAACCAAACTGTTCTCAGGCAGCAGTCACATGCTTACCTTGACCGCAGCTCTGAGCTTCTCAGTCCTGGGAGGACTATACAGATGTCTTCTGCTTAGTAATTTACTCGAAGTCAAAAGCCCGGTTCTGTTTAGAACGGTTTGGGAGTTATTGGATCTAGTTAAACAAAACCAGGTCCATTTGGGAGTTTTAACTAAGGGCAGTTTTTTCTTTCAAGACATGTTAGAATCGCAGAATCGTTTCTTCAAGCAGCTGAGACAAGTCTCGAACAAAAACCCTATCCGCTTGGTGGGCCCTTCCCCTGCTGACACAGCTGAGGCAGTAGCCAAAGGAGATGTGGTTGCACCCGCGCTCGATTACTACCAATACCAGTTCATGCTTCCTTATGCATACAATTGTGAATTTGACATTTTACGAGACTCAGAAGGTGTGCTCCCAAGCTACAAAATTGGCTATGCCTTGAGAAAGAACTCGAATTGGCTGAAGAGAATTAATCGAGCCATGATAAAAATGTTTACATACAATAGTAACGCAGTAGATCAATTCAAACAAAAAGTTCGAGAGGTTTTGAATTCAAAACCAAAATGTCCGCTATATGAGAGCAAAAGTAGAAATCGCAAAGGTCAGGCCCTGGGCTTGACCCAGCTCTCTGGCTTGCTATTGGTCTGCATGCTATTCTGTGGCTCAGGAGTGGTTGCATTCGTTCTGGAAGTGTTTTTCAACTACTTCAGACAGCAGAACGCAACTGATCAAAATGTGATGGTCACCAAAAAACAGAAACTGATTGAGAAGAGATCGGAACTTGCTCACGAGATTGAAGTTCAGCGCGAGAAAAAGTTGAAGATTGAAACAGAAATTGAACGCTTGAATGGCTTTATCAACTTCTAGATAAGTTCTTGGTACCAGTGTTGTGCGAAAGGAAAATTTTCTGAATTTAGCTAGTGAAAGTTATTTAAAACTTTTCAACAAACGTTATCTTTTCAACTAACTAACTAACTAACTAACTAACTAACTAACTAACTAACTAACTAACTAACTAACTAACTAACTAACTAACTAACTAACTAACTAACTAACTAACTAACTAACTAACTAACTAACTAACTAACTAACTAACTAACTAACTAACTAACTAACTAACTAACTAACTAACTAACTAACTAACTAACTAACTAACTAACTAACTAACTAACTAACTAACTAACTAACTAACTAACTAACTAACTAACTAACTAACTAACTAACTAACTAACTAACTAACTAACTAACTAACTAACTAACTAACTAACTAACTAACTAACTAACTAACTAACTAACTAACTAACTAACTAACTAACTAACTAACTAACTAACTAACTAACTAACTAACTAACTAACTAACTAACTAACTAACTAACTAACTAACTAACTAACTAACTAACTAACTAACTAACTAACTAACTATTAAATAATCTATAAAATAAACTAATCAATCAATCAATCAATCAATCAATCAATCAATCAATCAATCAATCAATCAATCAATTCAGCAATGTTTTACAAGAAATTGTTTGAGCGAAAATGAAAGTTACAGCAAGACCAAACCGATGGCAGATGCATGGGAATGGGACATACCCTGTATGTATGTATATACGTATAAGTGTAATTATGTGTCAGCAAGCCTGGTCCAAAATCGATGCATATTTACCAAGCCATGCGAATAGAACCCCACTAAATGCTTAATGTCAAACAAGCCGACATGGTTTCTGATCGGCAGGAACCTTTTCGTTTAGGAGTTATTCCAGCTAACCCAGCTGAATTTTCTCCAAATTGTCCTTTCAACCAATTAACCTATCACCTACAAACACATCCCAGAGACCGTTGTGCCACTGACCACCCGTTGATTGCAATAGTTGTAAATATTCTTTATGTAATGAATGTGTCAGTCAAACTTTACCCATTGACTTGGCAAGACTATGGTTGGTATGAGGATGGTAGTTGGCACGGAGGCTTGGGAATGGTACACAATGGTACACTAGATATGATGGCTGTGAATCTGGTTGAAAGTAAACTCAGAAGAATGCATTTCGATTTTACTCTACCTACAATCAACGAAAATGTTTGCTTCTTGTCGCGGACTTATAAGCCAAACCTGCTCACCAATGGAGATCTTGTCTTCAACGCCTTTCATTGGCATGTTTGGGCATTGGCAATTGGCTGCTGTATCATATTTTTATCAATTAAACTAATTAGAAGAGATCACAAATTCTTGCTCATATCTGGAGCCCTTGGTTTCACCTTACTTGGTGGATTGTACAGATGTATGCTGCTAAGCAGTTTGTTGAGAATATCGCGTGAGAGAGCCTTCAGCGATCCATTGCAGTTGCCGGATCTGATTGCAAACAAAAAGATCAATCTAGGGATGCTGAACCCTGGTACTTGGATTCACCAAGAGATTCTAGAATCCAACAACATTTTCTTCACTCGTCTACGAAAAGCTATAGCTTCTAATCCAGTAAAATTTGTCGGACCCAACTTTTCTGATACTCTGAAAGCGGCAGCTGAAGGCAAAATTGTTATACCAACAGTGGACTATTATTGTCATTTTTACATTCTCGATTATCAGTATAATTGTGATTTTGATATCTTCCTTGACCACAATGGTGTGCTACCTTCCTACAGAGTGGGGTATGCACTGAGAAAGAATTCAAAGTGGTTGCCTATTATAAACCGAGCCATGACTTCGATGTTCACTTTTAACGGCGATTTGGCCAGTCGATATAAACAATCGGTGAGGGAAGCAGCCAAGTCTAAGCCTAATTGTCCACTCTATGAAAGTCCACACAGACGGATTCCAGGTGAAGCTTTGAACTTGATTCAGTTGTCTGGATTACTGATCGCCTTTTTGGTTATGATTTCGTCGGGGCTGATAGCCTTTGTCTGTGAGATGGCAGTTGGTTATTTGAGAAGAAAGAAAATTTCGCTGCAAGAGAAAAGTTCTCGACGAGAACTGATCAAAAAGAGGAAAGAACTCCTTAACCAACGGGTTCTACTGATAAGACAGATCGACCTTTTGTCTCATGAAAGAACTGCTGTCGATTGCGAGCTTGAAAACTTGGATGCTTTGTTGCGTTGATTTTATTGGGTTGGAAAGAGAGTAAAAGGGACGATCGATTTTTGTTTTCAAGCAAAAAGCTAGCCGAAATTAGTGCTTCTGTTGTTAGCTGTCGCAAGAGTTTAGTTCAATATAATTGCTGCATCACTATGCTTATTCAAACAGTGTCTAAACTAAGGATTTATCTTTATAATTGGCTGCTTGATTGGCTTACTTGTTGGGAAATTGATGAGTACGTTTAATTGTTTACTGATAAAAGTTATTCAAATTTGTATACAGTGTGTCCACGCTAAGTATTCGTTAGCGGCTCGCGACAATGTGAACAGAATCTAACCAAATTTCACAAAAATATAGTACATTAGATGCCAGCAAATTTTAGGCAATATCCATCAAAAGACATAGAGTTTGCCAAACAAAAAGCCACTCAAATTCCACTAAGATGATCTGGTCATCTGCGTTCAGCGCTTGCAACAACTGTGGTTTATAATACTGTTATTTTACTACAGTAAATCAAAAATTAGTAATACTAGTGGTGTTTTACTAGTAGTAAAATAATAGTAAAAAGTAAAATTAAGAGCCAATAGTAAAGTAAAAACTAAATTAAATTACCAAAGACCATCAATAGTAAAACGGAAATTTTACTACAATTTTACAAGTTTTTGGTGAATCCCAGTCAAATTATTGATCAATTTAGCAATTGAAGATCTATGGCCGCACTTTTGTCAGTCGAATTTCACTCATTTTTGCCTCTAAAGTGCTTGCGAACCTCATATCATGATCAAATTTAGCACCAACATTACAATGTAGCTATTCATAAGATCTTGGCACCATTGATGCATAATTGCCCCTAATGACTAGTAAAATCATAGTAAAATGGCGGTAAAACATTCACATTCAGTAAAATTATTTGTAAAACAAAAATTAGTAAAATTGGATCTGCTTGGTGGTAGTAAAATAAACATTGAAGAACTGAATTTGTAGTAGATTTAGCAAATAGTAAAATAAAAATCCACTAGTAAAATAACAGTAGTTGATAAGGTGGCAAAACAGCAGCTTTCAGGATGCGACAAGCTTTCCGCTTTCTTTAACACTGTAGCTGAGCTCTCTGACATTTTAAATCCAGTTTAGCTGCAATAACGTTTGAAGATTAGGAAAATGGCACAATACTTCTTCAGCTCAGTGAAACTGGTGTTTTAAGCAACGCACAAAGCTGAAAAATGGCAGACATCTAAATTACTTTTGGCACTAAGTTTGGTTAAATTCCTACACACACAAACTCTAACTATCAACGGTTGGACACATAGCGTCGGACACGCTGTATCTATGTACTTGTATGTGTAGCCTTCTGCATATTTCAGTGGAGCTGACGATCAACCAACCACTTTGCCTGATGTGGTGTTGTGTGCTGTTGTAAGATGAGAATAAAGGTGGAGTGTCAGTACTTGAGTCTCTTCAAACATTTTCCTTCCATTTAATTTGTCTCGTGGTTTCTCTGCATAGGATATTCAGCAATGGATGAGCAGAAAGTATTTCACCTGGGCCTGATCCCGTCCAATCCTAATACCTTTTCAACAAACTGTACAATTCGTGATTTGACATTCAGACCCCTGGGGAGTACTGTACAATGTGCCACAATTCATTCTTTAATCGCTATTCTTGCGCACATTCTAGACATAATGAAGGTTGATGTGCAGTTTCATTTACTAAAACCCAGAGATTGGGGTTGGTATGAAGGTGGAACCTGGCATGGCGGACTAGGTACGGTTATGAATGGCTCACTGGATGCAATCGCAATTCATATGACTGAAACAGCTTCACGTAGGAAGTATTTTCAATTTTCTATGCCTCTTTGGGAGGAAAGGGTTGGATTCTTGTCAAAGCCAATTGAACCAAATCTTTTCAAAAGCAAACACTTGGTCTTTACAGCCTTCCATTGGGAAACTTGGTTAGCTGTATCAGCTCTAGTTATAACAATTAAACTAATTAAACATATCTCTTCAACCAGACCGCAGCGGTTGATTTTGGCGGTTGGAGCGTTCAGTTTCATCATTCTCTCTGGACAATATCGGTGCATGCTGTTAAAGAATTTGATCAAAGTGTCACGGTCAAATCTGTTTACCAATGCTTGGGAGCTGTTGGATCTTGTGCAAAAGAAAGAAACGAAGCTTGGTCTGCCAACGCCGAACCATTGGATCTATCAGGAAATTCTGGAATCAAATCACACGTTCTTTTCTCAAATGCGAACAGTTTTACTTCAGAACCCCATAAAGTTTCTAGGGCACAACACTCTGAGAACAGCTGAAGCGGCAGCCAGAGGTCAAATAGTTCTTCCTACCCTAGAATACGATTTGTATTACTACATACACCGCTCGCCCTACAATTGTGATTTCGCTATTCTAACTGATCAGCAAAATCTGTTGCCTTCTTATAGAATTGGCTACGCTCTAAAGAAAAGTTCAAGATGGCTGGACAAAATGAATTGGGCTATTATGATGTTGCGTTCTTTTACACAAAACCATTTACAGCGCTACAAATACAATGTAATGGCGCGAGCAAAAACAAAGACTGACTGTCCTATCTATAAGAATTCCCAGCCCAAATACCCAGGACAAGCATTAACAGTACTGCAACTGTCGGGATTACTGATTTTGTTTGTTCTGCTTGTTTTTGTGGGCTTTATTTTGTTTCTCTTTGAGTTAGCAATGGTTAAAATGAGCAAGGGAAAACTTGATTTGGATGATCAGAGTGTGAGAAAGAAGATCGAAGAATTGCAGACTTTGAGCCAACAAATATCCAATCTGATAGACTGTTTGGAAGACGCACGGACTGAGCTTAGATTTGTGATTGAAACGTTGGAAAGATGTTAAACAAGACTATTACATTATTTTTCGCTAAACTGCGTTACATCACGTTGCGTTGCGTTGCGTTGCGTTGCGTTGCGTTGCGTTGCGTTGCGTTGCGTTGCGTTGCGTTGCGTTGCGTTGCGTTGCGTTTTTTGCAATTTTTTCAATTATTTTTCCAACTTTTTGAAAATTATCGTAATTTTGCTGTCAAAAGACAGTGGCACACTCAAGGTTTAGAAAAATGCCTATGTGAAAGTTTATAACACCTTATTGTGCTGTTGCCTAACCAGGCCTAACCTAAGTACCGAGTAACTTTTACTCAGTAAATTTACTGGGAACAACACTGCTACAGATGGCAAATATTCGAATTTTCAATTATATATGTATGTATATCAAAGTAGGTTCGAACGTACATGAATATTTATATATACATATGCAAAAAATGGAATTATTGCATAGTTTGCATATTTATATATTTTTTGAAAATTGCACAATTTCCTGAAAACTCATTTTCTGGACAAATTCACATATTGAAGAAAACCATAAAACCTACTCAGTTTACTACTTCAAGTGTAGCAATCAGAAAATGGCACAATATTTATTGATTAGTGTTTCAAATCCAAAATGGTTCATTCTCACGAGAAAAAGTCAAAGAATATGAATATGATTCGCAACATATTATTGTACACTTGCCTAACAAATGTAGTCTTTGACAAAAGTATTTTCAACCTAGCCTGATCTTGAAAGAAATGCAAGGGCTGCTGTGACTCAGAGGCAACGAGCTATGGCACTGAGCCAACGACATAATGATTGCAGAGGTAAAAAAGAGATAATTTATATACGTACCTATGTTGTAAATAAGCAATCAGCTGTTTACATACCGTGTAGAAAAACATACCAGAAAACAACAGAAAAAACGATTTCTGATATTTCAGATCTTACCACAAACACGTACTGTATGTACACTACACCACATATTTAGTACAACATGTTCGTACACCACAACACTACACATAGACCACTCATCTAGCCTGTTCAATCATTTCAATGTTATTTCTAGGCTCCTTGTACGCACTTCTGACCGAGCCACTCTGTTCCACCTGGTTCCATTTACCCTTCAGAACAGCAACCATGTATTTACGAATCGTACCATGTTTAGCAGCATAAACGATAGGGTTGGCACTGGAATTGATCAGCGCACTCAGATTAAGCAACGGACCAGCTCTGAGATTTGCGGCAGAACTCAGAAAACTAAACATGAACAAAAAAGAAACATTAGGTACAACCCAGAACATGACAAAGACAAACAAAACAGTGAAAATCGTTTTCGTCACTTTCATTTGTCTCTTCAGCAGTCTGGCTTTATCGGCATCTTGTTTCGCCTCTTTCACCTGTCTCTGCATGAGGCAAATAGCCAGCAAATAGAACAAAACTACAGTGAAACTGAGAGTCAAGTTAGAAAGACCAAAAAGTACACCGAAGATCTTGGGAGCACTTTCGCCTAAATTGCAAACGTCAGGTGTGCTGCTTAGATCAGCAAAAAGGAACATTGACACTGTAAAGCAGAAGCCAAAGCTGAGAGCGCAAAACAAAGCACGAATGGCAAACTTTCGGTGGTTTTTGCGTCGATATTTGGCAGGCTGCCAGAATGCCTGAATCCGGTCCCAAGCTATCACTGCAGTTAGAACCTGACTGCTAAGCAGACCCACTACAGCTGGGGGGCGTTGCATAAAAGTTATCAGTCTGATAATATCAGTCCAATTTCAATCAGTGTAAATGTATTGCGTTGCATAAAACTTTTCGTAACAGTGCAAGTGGTATCAGTCCATTACTGTTTTGTATCAGTGCAAATTCGACTGATAATATCAGTCCAACGAAAATTGCGTTGCATAAAAACGGTGCACTGATACGAATGGAAATTATTTCGTATCAGTATCAGTCCACTTTTATCAGTCATGAGAGGTGGTTAGGAACCTATCTTTTGCACAAGAACGGACTTGTTTGATGAGGAACTTGTGCTAAATCGAAGCGACAACGATCCAGAAGCACTGCTGCTTGTATGCATGTACATATTATTTAGCATTTATAGCTTTAACTGGCTGTAACTGTCCCTCTCTCTTTGGTGGAAAAGTCGGTTTCATCAGCGGTGTTTATTTGGGCCTCAAAACGGGTTTGACAACTAAAAGTCGCGCAAAAACCTTATCTTTAGTACTTCAAACCCTAATTACGACTTTTTAAATTCTGTATAATTATGCCTTCTAACACACTTTTCAAGCCTTCGGCCTTCTGAAACATATCCAAAGTAGTTGGAAACGCTAATCATAGTTTCTGAAGCCCCTACGTACGTATAGTTATAGTTCTTATAACCAAAATCAGGGTTTCTGAAACCCTACATAATTTTAAGGTTTTAGAAAAGAGGAGGACTAAATCTTTTAGAGTTTCTACTTCTGCACAGTTTTTGGTGAAAGTAACTCCCCAAACCTTAAGATTTTCACTTTCTTTGATACTCAAAATAAAACGCCCTCTAATAAGCCGTGTCCACACCACTCTGAAATAAATAACCCGCAGTTGGCTTATTGGAATAAACACGGTATAGGCTTGTCAGACGGGGGCACTTCCTAGCTCGCAACCGCCCACTCAGACTTCGGTGGACTGACAAAGTGCCAACAAAAAAAGTTAAAACCAGCCCGGTGGCACCTTCCCAGTTTGACTTGTCTAAACTGAGTGGTTTACAACTATTTTGGAAGTGTCAGTGCCACCGGGTGGGAAAGTATATGTGAATCCGCCTTTCACGCCTAAATCTCACAGGTTGTTCAAGCATACTGTATCTCGTATTGATTTCTGCTAATTTTGCAGTTAGATGGCTTTTGGAAGGTACATGTAAACCTGTCTCACTCTCGTTGGGAAATGGCCCAAGCGACTGTTTGCACCGAGTTTTCCCTGTCACGTAAATCGAAAGCAGAAGATTGGCCCTAATTTATTTCGTATCAGTTAGGCCAAAACCTATCAGCGCATGGACTGATTCGAAAAAACATCGCTGATATGAAATTATTTTTATGAAACGCTGTAAATGCAACTGATATGTATCAGTTCTGTTTTGTATCAGTGTAGTTCGTATCAGGCTGATAACTTTTATGCAACAGGCCCCAGGTGCTATGATTATCATGCAACTGAAAGCGTTGTAAGAATTTCCTGTGACCTGATAGTAAATCAGTCCTGTGTAGCCCGTCAGCATGCCAAAACCTGCAAAGTTAGCCCTTTCAAGTCAGGCATTTAACGCCGTCTATCGTATCGGTACCATGCAAGGTAGGGGTCCGATCCGATCCGACGTGCGGGGGCTTATGACCGTACGATCGCCGGCACAGTTGGTGTAGTGGTTTAGGACGCATAGCCGCTGTGCGCTCATCCTCTCGGCGCAGCAAGTTTCTTGTCTCAAAGAGTTGGTCGTCGGCGCAAAGCCCCACCCAGGCCAACGAAAGCTGGTTACAGCGAGTAGGTAAATGGGAACCGACTGGATCTGCCATTGCACTGAAGCCGCTCCACAAAGCATGCCGCGTTGGAGGAGAAGATCTACGATGTCAGAAGCTGTCTGAGAAACCAACTATACTGGGAGCCCTCTGGCATATGGGGCACCGGCGGCCGTCGGGAGCTGTCAAAATCATGGCATCAACACGCCGGCCGCCCTCCTGGTGACCGGCACGCAGCAGCATGTCTAGGAGTGGCTGGCAGTGAAAGAAGGGCAACGTCCGAGATTACTAATCACGGGGGTCGCGAAATGGACCTCGAGTCTGATCGTAGGCCGTAAGGCCGCCAGTAAATCAGATCGGATCGGACTCTACGATCAGGCCAACGCGGTCCATTTCGCAAGTGGTCATCTCGGACGTTTGCCGTTCACTGCCCAGCCACGTCCTAGCCATGCTTTTGGGTGCCAGTCACTAAGAGAGCGCCTGGTATGTTGACGTCATGGTGTTCTCAGCTCCTGACGACCGCCGGTGCCCCGTGTCCCGGCACAGTTGGTTTCTCAGACAGTCCGGACCTGACGTCAGCGATCTTCTCCTCCAATGCGGCCGCTTTGTGCAGTGGCTTTTGGTGCTTAGGCAGATCCAGTCGGTTCCCATTTACCTATTCGCTGTCACCAGCTTTCGGTGGCCCGGGTGGGGTTTTGTGCCGACGACCAACTCTTTACGGCAAAGAAACTTGCCCTGCTGACTGGATGAGCGCACGAGCACGCGCACAGTGGCTGTGCGGTCTAAACCACTACACCAACTGTGTATGAGAGGTACGTAGGGGTACCATTTTATGGTATTGGCGCCCCCATTAGGGCACTGTGGTGGCGCAATAATCATGTATGGTACCCCCTACATTCGGTCGCTGGGGTGGTTGGTCTACTGTTGGCAAGTCCGACTGAACCCTAAACTTATTAATAGGTTTTTAACCTGAAATTAGTGGACTTGAACCTGAACCTATTTCATTTCAGCCGGACTTGAGCTTGTTCCGGTTTTTTGGACTTTACTCAATAGGTTCAAATTTTAAGTGCAATTTTTAGCAAAATTTGTCTAATTTTCGGTTGGATTGAACAAAAATTTAATGGTTTCATGTTTTTACACCTATTTCTCAAACTGAATATGTCGGAATTCTACAGTTTCGATCCGATCCGATCCGATCTAGCGGGGGGCCGTACGATGTACAGCCCTACGATCAGACCTGCACGGTCCATTTCGTTACCCCTGATATCGTCATCTCGGACGTTTGCCCTTCTTTCACTGCCAAGCCACTCTGGCCATGCTGTTAGGCGCCAGGTACTAAGAGAGTGCCTGGCGTGGTGACGTCATGGTGCTGTCAGCTCCCAACGGCCGCCCGGCGTTCGGACTAAACCGGTATTGGCCTTATTGCTGGTTGCTCAGACGGGTGTAGTTGCAATCCGCCTACCGGTGCTTTCCGCCTACTCAGTAAAGAGGTGCTATCCGCCTACCACTAGGTGCTATCCGCCAACCACTAAGGTGCTTTGCGCCTACTTTTCGGTGCGATTCGCCTACTAACGTCTGATTAGAGTGACAGACCAGTTTTGAATGCAGGCACAGTGCGCAATTAGCGTAAATATGACCAAGAGGGTTGCCTGGGGATAGGACACGTCCCCTACGCAGGTCAAATTTGAGTGACATGTAACAGGCACTCCTAAACAAGACAGAGGCAAAGAAAATGGCTGAGAGGCCCGGCCGGCTGCCCAATAAAAAAGTTAAAAAGGCGACCGCGCAGGTTTCTTTTGTGGTCACTCTGATAAGAATGGAGGCGGCTGACTTTGGATCGGCCGAGTTCGGCACATCCAAAATGGATACTAAATGTTTGAAATTTGTTAGTCGTGTGCATGAAAACCGTGTTTACCGGTTTCAACTGCGATGTCGAAAGGCGAATGGATCAGAGTACTGGGTGTGCGGTCACTGCCGAAAGCTCAAAGAAAAGCAGAATCGAAACGCCGCTGTGAGTTCAATTTGTATTCATACTGTATCATAAAATCAAAATCTATATAATTTCTACGCGCCACCTGCTTTGTCAACCATCTGAACGAACGAATCGCTCGCTACTTTTGAGCGGACCATTTGAGCTACTGTCTTGGAGTGGATAAGCACTTTGGCATGGCCAATGAGCAGATGATTTTTTATGATCCCTGGTTTTTGTTCTCAGAATTGACTGATTGATGTTCATTATTTCGTTGTGCTATACGTAGTATTATTTGTTATGTAGAGCGCTAAGAGAAAGGATAACTGTGAGTTCTCTATTAATTACCTTGGCGGCACTTGAGTAGGCGGATAGCACCTGATAGTGGGCGGATAGCACCTAATAGGTAGGCGGATAGCACCTAATTAGTCGGCGCACTGGGCTGGCCACTAATTGGGGTCAAATAGTGGGCGGATAGCACCTCAACCGCTCAGACGGCTCCTGACGTCGTTGATCTTCCCTCCTACGCGGCATGCTTTTTGGAGCGGCTTTCGGTGCAACGGCAGATCCAGTTGGTTCCCATTTTACCTACTCGCTGTTACCAGTTTTCGGTGGCCTGGGTGGATGGAGCTTTATGCCGACAACCAACTCTTTGCGGCAAGAAACTTGCCGCGCCGAGTGGATGAGCGCACTACGTCGCGCACAGCGGCCATGCGACCTAAACCACTACACCAACTGTGCCGGCATTCTACAGTTTTTGTAAATATCAGTTGACTTTAACCTGAACCTATTGCTTTTAGATGGATTTGAACCTTGACTTGAACCAGAAATTTCGATGTTGGACTTGACTTGAACCTGAACTTATTTTTTGAACCCCGGACTTTCCAACACTACTTGGTGATACACCCTATATGGTATGGGTATGGTATGGGCATACAAGTTAACCTATTTCAACTGAAACTGTTACCTGTAATGAGGTCAGAGAGGGCTAGTGCCGCGATCAGATAGCAGCACTGTTGTTTTCTTAGTTGTTTGTACACCAGGAATGCCGTCAGCACTACACCATTGCCCAGCATTGCACAGGCGCCAAAACATACAACAGTGAAAGACAGCAGCAAGTGCTCAGTAGAGTAGAAGAACTGCCTGGCAGCAGACATGGCCTTTGTAGACTGTATTATTGAAATCGGACAGGGTGCTTATGAACCGGTCACATAAGCAGGCAAAAGCACCGATGTAAGTGCAGGTTAATAATAAATGAAAGAGGGATTTCTCGTGAAGCTCTGCAATGCATTTGGTTAGTGCTAATGAAGTGCTCTGCTGATGACAGGCGCGTTGGTTTGGTGCTAAAACACGCTCAACAATAGCAAAAAAATGAAATACTTTGGGCTGAAATCGTCAAAAAATAGCTATAGATGGGCTCAATCAAACACAGCTAGATGTACTGTCTTACAGGGAATTTTGTGTCGGAGGAAATTGTAAAAATCTGCTGAAAAAATGCTTTTCAGAAAATATCGGAGGGGAGTCGGAAAAGTGGGCTTGGAGGTCCCCGATCGGATCGCACTTCACAATAAAACGGATTCCTATATTCCTACGTATAAGCTATTGGAAGCTTTACTGGTGATACAAACGCTCGGTTTGCTTCACCATTTATAGCCTCGTTAGCTCTCAGCAGTAGAGAACTGTTTCATTGTGAAGTGCAACGGAATCGCTCTTGTTCTTTGCTAAAATCTGTTTGACTTTGAGGGCAACTATATCAAGAACTAAGCAGAGTATATTGATAAAATTTTCACCAATCTTCCAAGAATAGATAAATATTTCATTTAAAAAGGGATTCATTCAAATCGGATGTGATTTACGGTTGCAAAAGTAAAAAAAAGCTTGTTTCAATCAATCTTGTTCGTTGCCAAGTCACTCTTTTGATTTTTAGGGCAAATATTTCAGGAATCAAGGGCCCGTCCATAAACGACGTCGTTCCAGAGGGGGGTCGCCTGAAATGCGACGATAGATGACGCACCAGGAGGGGAGGGGGTTAGCAAAAAACGACGTCGCTTTTTTCAGAATTTTAGGCAACTTCGATTGTATTATTTTCAAGTTGAATACATTCTGGCGAAGGTTTCTACATACAGAAAAGCTTCCCAGAGTGGTTGTAGGGACTTACTCTATTGATTGCGCAGTATGGTAACAAGATAACATGACAGTACCGTATGTGCTGCACTTTTATCGGGGGGGGGGGGTAAACCGAAAACGACGTCGCCTTTGGGGGAGGGTGTCTCCAAGAGACGACGCAAGACGATTTTGGGGGAAGGGGGCCGAAAAATCGGGATTTTGGAACGAAGTCGTTTATGGACGGCCCCCAAGCTGAGTATATTAATGATAATTACATCAAAATCTTTCAAGATTTGCTTGCCTTTCATCTAAAAATATCCATTCAATTCGCTTGAGATTTTCAGCTGCTACAGTAAAACATCTGCGGGTTGTTTTTTGACGGACAATGAGCAGGGATGCCTACCATACCAAAATTGTACTAGTACTAAAATCAATCTTTGAATTTAGTACAAGTACCATACCAAACCAAATTCAAAACAACTCCTTCTGTGTACTATACCATACCATACCAAAATCAAACGCCTTTACCAGATGAATTATGATTTTGGTAAGGCCTTTTCATTTTAGTACTAGCTTGTTGGCTATATTTATAATACTTTTCAAGTGCGTCAAAATATATTCCCAATCCTTTCTGCATGTTTTGATTCTAAAAAACTCAAGAAAGGTGGATTGAGCATAATTTCCAACGGCTTCTATGACATTAACACAGCAAACTACCAATACTGTACCAAGTTCATACCAACCAAATTCAAACGGAATTAGCTAGTAGTATACCATACCACATCGAATTCAAATCGCCAACTTTATACTATACCATACCATATCAAATTCAAAGTTTTAATCTGGTAGGCATCCCTGACAATGAATACTGTAAATGATATCAATTACTGATGTTGAGTGTGTGGTTGTGAAAGGCATGTGTTGTGAGTGTTTTGAGGGAAATGTTAAGCGTGTGTTGTGAACGTTTCAACCGGTCTGGAAAATGTTAGTATTTTGACAGATGGCATGGGCTGATTGACTGGCTGTGTGCTGTGTGCGATTGGTGCGTGGTGAGTCGGCAATAAAGTTGGGCTTCGGCGTGGTTGGTTGCTTCCTCGAGACTGGATCCACCGTGCAGGCGTAACACTGATATCAATGATAAGAGCAACTTATGTTAGCTCACCATCACCTTAGCAAGGGGCCGTCCATAAACGACGTCGTTCCAGAGGGATGAGAGGGGTCGGCTGAAATGCAACGATAGACAACGCACCAGGAGGGGGAGGGCGTTAGCTAAAAGCGACGTCGCTTTTTTCCGGAATTTTGCGGAACTTTGATTGTGTTATTTTCAATTTTTATACATTCTGGCAAAGGTTCTAAATATAGAAAAGGTTCCCAGAGTGGTTAGTAGGGATTTATTCAATTGATTGCGCAGTATGGCATACTGTTGCATGCGTATACGCATTACGCATATCATTACGCAAAGTACGCATTGCATTTCAGAATGCGTATACGCATACGCATACGCATACGCATTTGAATTTCATTACGCAATATTATTACGCATTCTGCCAAAAGTTTGCGTATTTTTGCGTAATGCGTATTGGGTCTGAAAAATAGCTACATTTTTGAATGTCTTGCAAAAATTTAGTTCAGATTGTTACCAACCAAATGGTCATTCTTCATGGTTTTTTGTGTGAGGTGAGGCCACCAGAAATTTTGTGAGGCATTTGATGCTTTAACTAAGTTGGGCTTGCCAATATTTAAAGAGGCTATGTTTTAATAGGAAAGGAAATGTGCGACAAAAAACCTTGAATTTATAGTTTCCATGGTTTTCGGTGACCTCAGTGCATGGGCAGGCTATCTGTTTGTGCTTCCACTGCGTATGTTTATTATAAGTTTGATTGCTACTAGACTTCTTCAGGAAATAAACATTCGACTAATTTTTTGTAGGAAAGCGCATAAAATCTCTTGCCTGTTGAAAACATACGTACTGTACATACCATACATGTAACAGGCCATCTTCCGAATGGGGGGGGTTGTGGGTCTGGAGCTGGCCGGAGGGTTCTGAGCCCAAATTCTTGGGAGGGGTTGGGCACTAAAAAAGCTAAAAAATCACAATATTTCGGCTAAAAATCGTCAAAAATCGCTAAATTGAAAAAAATGAAATAGTTAGGCATGTGCAAGGGCGTAACTGGGAATCGAACCCAGCACCTTTGGATTTCCTTTGAATTTGGGCTCAAATGTACTGTAGCTAACAGTGCTGTTTTTCAGGCGATTTTAGCAATTTTTGTGTCTGAAATTGTAAAAAATCGCCAAAATTTGCTTAAAAATTGCGTTGCAATTCATTTCAAGGCAGTAATTTGATTATAAAGTTGGATACCTAAAGAACACACTGTAGAAGAGACAAACAAGCAGTTCAGTGAAATTTCTTATTGTTTCTGAGATTACACATTACGCATACGCAATACGCAAAATACGCATTGGTTTTTGCAATGCGTATACGCAAACTCATACGCATTTGTAATTGGAATGCGTATACGCATACGCATACGCATACGCATTTGAAAAATCCGGTATTAAACAACACTAGTATGGCAACAAGAAAACATGACACTACTGTATGTACTGCATTTTTATCGGGGGGGGGGGTAAATGGAAATCGCGGTCGGCTTAGGGGAGGGGGCCCAAGAAACGACGCAAGTCGATTTTGGGGGAGGAGTCCGAAAAATCGGGATGTTGGGACGACGTCGTTTATGGACGGCCCCCAACAAAAAACCAATTTCAGCATTCCTTCTGATTTGATTTGAAGCTTTTCTCAACTCCCCGTTCAATAGACTGCTAGCTAGGCCCATCAGCAATGCTGTATTCAGAACTTTGCCAGCTTATTAGCTTTACACCGAGCACCAAATGCTTTCTAGAGCTTCATCAGAAACCCTTCCAACTCGCCAATTATAGACATGTTGACCACTACTTTTGTCTGCAACCTTTGCATGCTTATGTGACGCGTTCATATGACTAGATGGCAATAAAGCCTACTGAGACAGCAATGGGCATGTCTGCGCAACACCAGTACTTCTACTCTACTGAGCACTTGCTCCTATCCTTCACTATTGTTTGTGTGTCAATCTTGGCAATGCTGGGCAATGGGGTGGTTCTGACCGCATTCCTGTTGTACAAACAACTAAGGAAACAACAGTGCTGTTATTTGATTGCAGCTCTCGCTCTCTGTGACTTTGTCACAGGTAAGGTACAGCTTTACATACATGTACTAGGAGGGTCTGCGGTCTACCCTCCTAGCTGAAAAGACCAAAGCCCCCTCACCCCCCCCCCCCCGAGTAAACCATTTCCACGCGTTTTGGTGGGAGCTTTTTGAAATTTTGGACCCCCTCTGGGCGAAACCCACTCGACCCCTCTAAAGAAATCCCCCCTACCCCCAGGAGCTGTTACACTGTACATGTATGAGGTTTCAACGAACCAAGTTTTATTGTATTCCCCTTGTTCCTCTGCTGTGAACTTTTGACGACCCGTTTCGCTCAATGGAAGTGATCCATCCGTCCAGGCTATGTCCAAACTGCATCCATGTGATTTTTACATCGTTGCAGGTTTTGGTATGTTTACCGGGTACAGTGGACTGATTTATTATCAGTTCACATACAGTTCATACAATGCATTCAACTGCATGATCATCGGAGTTCCAGTCCCTGTCGGCTTACTTTCCGGCCAAGCTCTAACTGTAGCGATAGCCTGGGATAGGATTCAAGCTTTCTGGCAGCCTGCTAAATATCGACGCAAAAACCACCGAAAGTTCGCTGTAAAGGCTTTGTCGTTTGCTCTTAGTTTTGCTCTGTGCTTCACAGCGGCCTTTTTTCTTTTCGCTGATTTGGACCGCACACCTTCTACATGCACAGTGGCTGACAGTGCACCGAAGATATTGAGCGCTCTTTTTGGGGTTCTCAACTTGAGTCTCAGTTTTACTGTGCTTTTGTTTTACTTGCTGGCTCTCTGTCTTATGCAGAGACAGGTGAAAGAGGCGAGAGAAGATGCCGAAAAGGCCAGACTGCTTAAGAGACAAATGAAAGTGACCAAAACGATTTTCACTGTTTTGTTCGTCTTTGTCATGTTCTGGGTTGTACCTAACGTTTCCTTTTTGTTTACCTTTAGTTTGCTGAGTCCGGATGTACTGCTAAGAGCCAGTCCTTTGATTAATCTAAGTGCACTGATCAACTCTGGTGCCAACCCAGTCGTTTATGCCGCCAAACACGGTACGATTCGTAAATATATGTTGGCTGTTTTGAAAGGAAAACGGAACCATGTCGCTCAGGACACTGGCTCCCTGAGATATGCGCAACAGCAGTCGAGGAATAACGTTGAAATGAAATGATTGGACACTGTATTTATTTCCTGTGATAGTGAATAAATAGTTTGTTTTACTTTGAGAAGTGCCATTCTTGTTATCTGTCATAATCGTATATTATTGTAGTGATACAAACATTTTTGTGCTTATTTGTGACTGACCGGCGTGGGTTGTCGCCATCGTAGTGTTGTTGTTTTTGTTCTTGTTCTTGTTGTGGTTGTTGTTGTCATTCATAATCACTGTTGTTGTTGTGGTTGTTGTCATCGTCATTGCCACTGTGGTTGACGACATCGTTGTTGTTGTTGATGTGTTATTGTTATCATAAATCTCTGACTTTTGCCATATCATTTTGGTTTGTTTCGTTGGCGTCGTACAGAGATGATCGAGGCAAAAGAATGTGCATAAAGCTTGCAGAAGACTAATATGTTGATGCGGGCTAGAATAGAAGAAACATAACAACACCAACTAAATATTTTACCACTGAACTACATAAACACATTCTACTACTGAATTGGATTGTCCGGGGTGGGGGCCCACACCCACATCCTGCCCTTCCTTCGTTACTAGCCTAAACACATGCTCGGTATCAGTCTGGGCGGGTCTGAGTGGTAGCTGACCCCGTTCCCGTTTGTCCCAACAGATGCGTGGTTGCTAGTGTAGCTTTAGGTTCAACGACAGATCCAGTCGATTCCCATTTACCTACTCGCTGTCTCCAGCTCTCGGTGGCCTGGGTTAGGCTTTGTGCCGACGACCAACTCTTTGCGGCAAGAAAAGAAACTCGCCCCGCCGAGTGGATGAGCGCACGACCACTGGCACAATGGCTTTGCGACCTAAACCACTACACCAACTCTGCCGGCCATTCTACTACTTATTGTTTTACTAAGGAATCCAGTACATAGGTAACAGATACAATTTACAGTCACTGTCCAATCATTTCGATGTTGTTTCTTGACTGCTGTTGTACAGTTCGGCGGTAGTCTGAGCCCTGCGCCACGCGATTCCACTTGCCCTTTAGAACGGCCACCATGTATTTGCGAATAGTAGCGTGTTTGGCCGCGTAAATCACCGGATTGGCGCTAGAATTGACCAGAGAGCTCAAATTCAATATGGGAGTAGCTCGCAACAGCACTGCATGATTGGATGTCAAACCTAATATAAACAAAAAGCTGACATTGGGCAGAACCCAAAAGAACACAAAGACAGTCAACACAGCAAAGATTGTTTTGCTCATTTTCATGTGTCTTTTCAGCAACCTCGCTTTCTCAGCGTCACGTTTTGCTTGTTTCAACTGTCGTCTCAACAGACAGAGAGCCAGCAGGTAAAAGACAAAAACGGTTACACTGAGAGACAAGTTAAACAGGCCGAAAACTGCCCCAAACGCTTTCGGTACGCTCGCAGCGAAGGTGCAGATTTCAGGCCTGCCATCTAACGTAGCTAGTGGAAAAGCGGACACAGTAAAGCAAAGCGCACAACTGAACGAAGCTGACAACGTATTGACGGCAAACTTTCTGTGGTTCCTGCGACGATACTTGAGAGGCTGATGGAAAGCCTGGATCCGGTCCCAAGCAATGGCCACAGTGAGTGCTTGAGTGACAAGTACACCTACTAGGGCAGGGGCTATAATTATCATGCAATAAAAGGACTTGTAGGAGTTGTGGCTCAGTTGGTAGTAGAGCAATCCTGTAGAGCCTGTCAGCATTCCAAAGCCTGAAAAGAGACTGATCATAGTATCGGCGGCACTAGTGCACCTTTACAGTGTTGTTAAAAAATGACTGGTAAATAAGGGTTGTATCTCTTGCAGGCACAGAAAGCAGAATCCTAATTATTCTTTCACCCCGACAGAAAGTAAAAATGCGCCAGATTTTAACCGGTTATGCTAGCAACCTGACCTCTTCAGGGTTTTTAGCTCATCTGTAGATTGGTTGACCTGTAAAATTAGAGCAAAATCCGAAGAAGGATTCGTGATGTATGTATATATGTATTCGTGATGTATGTATATATGTAATGTAAAACGCTAAAACCCCGCCCCGACTCAAAAATGGACTTCAATCTTTCTTACTTCTCCTGGCACGGTTCTGTTACCAAAATCATATGTTACCTGTGATAAAGTCAGAGAAGGCCAGTGAAGTAATCAGATAGCAACAATGTTCCTTCCTCAGTTGTTTGAATCTGAGAAAAGCGGCCAGTACTATTCCATTGCCCAGCATCACCACCATTGCCATAAAAGCAATGGCCAAAGATAGAAGTAGGTGTTCGGTGGAATAGAAGTACTCGATTACAGTAGACATCACGCTCAGTGTTGCTATGTTAGTCTAACTAGCTGCTTTATGAACTGTTGCAAGCAGCCAATCAAAAGACTGAATGCGTCATTTGCGAGCTAATATACATACGTATATGTCGGTTGAAGCTAGAACAAGGCTTCCTTAAGAAGCATTGACTGCAGAGTACGGACAGAGAAGGAGATTGAAAGAAGCAAATGCATATGTCGTAGGGAGAAACGGAATTCAGGGAGATTCGGAATCTCCCTAGGGAGAAGTGGAATTCCGTCTCTCCCTAGGGTTTTAAGGAATATGACCTCTATTCCCTCACTCCCTAGGGAGATTCGGAATCCACAACCCGCCGCATAAAAGGTCACTCGAGCTGGTTGCTCTTTTGCCCTCAGGCTCTGCGAGAACAACTTTTACAATCTGTCCCTCTCTGGGCCCGGTCTTAATTGGCAACTAAGCAGTAACAGCCGTTCAAACGGCATGCCGATAGAAGTCCAGGACGTATTGCACTTTTTACTTCTATACAGCCAAGCAGAGAAAGTAAGCAAAGAATTGTGCTATCAGCACTCCGTTCTTTCAGGACAACTTCATATCGTGCGCGGCACGAAACGCACTCTTACCATCCCTAATCAGCCTGTCACACTAGCCAAGGCATTTCTGTCTGAGACATCCTACCCTACAGTGGTTATAGCTGTGGTGTTGAAAATATGGTGTAAAGTCTATGTGTAAGTGCAAACAAAACCTACCGCACTAAGCGTTGCACCTGTTTCAAATTGAGTGAATTGCGTCCAGGTTTAAAGTGCTCATCCAAATGCCATGACGGAAAACCGTGCGACTTTCCTAAGTAATTATTCCAATGAAAGATACTGTACCTGTACGTGTGCACATAATTCTTTGTTTACTTTCTGTGCTTGGCTGTATAGAAGTAAAAAGTGCAATATGTACGTACTGGACTTCTTTCGGCATGCCGTTTGAACGGCTGTTAGGAGCCGTCCATAAACGACGTCGTTCCAAAATCCCGATTTTTCGGACCCCCCTCCCCCCAAAATCGTCTTGCGTCGTTTCTTGGAGACCCCTCCCCTTCTTGATAATTTTTAGCTGTGTAGAAGTAAAAGTGCAAGACTGAACTTCTATTTGCATGCCGTTTGAACCACTGTTGCCTAATTAGGTGCCAATTAAGGGACAGGTTGTAAAAGTTGTTCTCGCAGAGCCTGAGGGCAAAAGAGCGACCAACTCGAGTGACCTTTTATGCGGCGGGTTGTGGATTCCGAATCTCCCTAGGGAGTGAGGGAATAGAGGTCATATTCCTTAAAACCCTAGGGAGAGACGGAATTCCACTTCTCCCTAGGGAGATTCCGAATCTCCCTGAATTCCGTTTCTCCCTACGACACATATACTGCTAACTATGGGTCCGTTCATAAACGCTGCCTTCCAAAATCCCGATTTTTCGGCCCCCAAAAGTGACTTGCGTCTTTTCTTGAAGACCCTGCCCCTCAAGGCGACGTCGTTCTTGGTTCCCCCCTGGATAAAAGTGCAGTACAGCACTGTCACGTTTTCTTGTTACCATACTGCGCAATCAATAGAATACATCCCTACAACCACTCTGGGAAGCCTTTCTGTATGTAGAAACCTTTGCTAGAATGTACTCAAATTGAAAATAATACAATCAGAGTTCCCTAAAATTCCGAAAAAAGCAACGTCGTTTTTCGCTAAGCCCCTCCCCTCCTCGTGCGTCGTTTGTCGTCGCATTTCTGTCGACCCCCTCCCCCTCGGGAACGACGTCGTTTATGGACGGCCCCTATGCAGAGCTCAATTTACACAGTACGAGGTCCACGCTGCAATGCGCTCCCGAAAATTGATGCATATTATTCTATCCGTTGAATGGCCGGTGGTTTGTGTATGTCTTGTTGCCACACTGATTGGCTACACGCAGTCGCGGAGTGTCCTTCATCCAGTAGACAGCATTTACCGGCAACCCATTACATAGATACAACAACGCCGGCCGGACAGAACATGTATGTCACACAGCAGAGCAGAGCAGTAAGACCGACCGCATGCCAGCGTTCACCGGGAGAGAAGTGAAGAGTGACTGATTCACTCGGCTGCTGCGGTCTGCCAGTATCACTGACCTATGCGCTGTATAAACTAATCTACATACAGCGCATACACACCAACGGACACAGTGCACAAAACTACTGCAATCGCTTACACACAGACGGCCGGCCTACTAACACAGCATTTTACACAAGCCCAGACACATCAACCACCCTTTCCTTTTCAAGGCGTTGATCTCCCATCAGTCCAAGCCGCTGTAGTGGTCTACCGGTCTGGCTCTCGGAGAGGAAGGCAGCGTGCCACTGCAAGGCGTTCTTCTTCGGTCTCCCTCTAGAATACCTCGGTTCCCATGACTTTTTGACTGAGTGGGCGGTGCTGATCTGGACATCTTAGCGCAGTGGCCGACTCTCTGGCAGGTGCGGCACTGTCGTCTCCTCGGCCTGCACGATCTTGCGTTCCCTCTGTGACCGTGTCTGCCACAGGCTGCGCAGACTGCCTCTGCGGCTGACTCCCTCTCCATGTCTGACTCAGACTCAGCCCAGGCCACTGGGCTCGCTCTTGCTAAGCTGTTTAGATGCTTTTCCGACCCCCTATCGGATTCCAAGCAAGAGTTTTATGAATAATAGTTAGGAAAATTCATTGATGTTGGTTGCTTAAAAACCACTTTTATTCAAAATACATCAATATCATATCAAAATACAATATAAATAAGTTGACCTGTCAAAAGCACTATAAAATATGTCGGTTAGAACACGCATTTATGTAGCTGAATTTTCGGTTGGACTGACAAATCCTGGTCCAAAATAGTATTTCAACACTAGGAACAACCAAAGGAGCTTTCAGCGGCCTTCTTTTTTTACTGAAAACAAGGTTTTGAGGACTAGAAATCGTGTCAAAAGCATGTGTACGTCTTATTTTGCTTTAACGCGTGCAGAAAACTGTATTCGATCTGGAACCTGGATTCGTCAGCGATTCTGGAACCCAAATTCGACTGCCTGAAAGCCTATTTAGGGCTTCTGCTTTAAACCCCATTTTGCGCAACAGTTACTATACTGTCCTTGGTAACCCAAAATAGGATCTACTGTGTTTATTCAACATCAGCCATCCTATTGTTGTCGGATCTAGTTCTCATCGACTTCCTAGTTTGCGAATTTTGCGGTTTGGCAGTGGTGCTGTTACTCAAATGTTTCTGCGCTGTGGTACCGCACACCAACTGTCCAAACCTAGTGCGTTTGAACGCTTTCCTGTACGATTTGACTAGAATCACGTGGATGTACAGGGACCCATTTCCATTCAGGTAGGCCATGACAGGGTCGGCCATGTAGAGAATGTTCCGCCACCAGGGCCTCTGACCCGCTGCGTAGCCCATTAATTCATAGAAACCTGCTGTATTGGTGAGAGAGAAACCTGCAGTCACAAAGCCAGTCAAGAGATTGAGTCCGATTGTGCCTACGAGCAGCAATCGTTTATCTCTCTCTTTTCGTCTCACCTGCTCAGCTTTCTCTTGCTGTCTGGCCAGGAACTGTCGGAATTTCCGTTCCACCAACACACCACACACTACCTGCACTACCATCAGTACAGTGTCAACTAGGGCACAGAAGCTGTTCAACCCTGCCTCATAGACTGAGTGGTAAGCTCTGACCAGACTGTAGACTTTGCGCCAGTGAATGAGAACTGGGTAGAAGGTTCGAGAAATGAGCAGAGGCAGATAGAGCGCAGCAACTAAGAGGACAATCTTCAAGACTAACAATTTACCCCTCAACTGGATGTCGCCGTTGTTGTAGGAAACAGGGTTGACCATAGAGTAGAGTCTATCGGCTACCAACCCGGTCAAAAGTGCCTGATTCAGTGTGTTCAAAAGTCTGCGGAACATGGCCGAAAGCTGAAACTCGTCTGTCAGATGGAAAAAGCCACATGTCATCCGCCAACGCTTGAACGAGGAAAAGAACATCAGGTTGTCAACTAACAACTTCCACAGGTTGTACACTGCATCACTGACTACTTCAGCCAGGTGGAGGTACAGCGCCGGACCGGGCGTGCCTCCTAGCATGAACTTCAGTGTACTGATGTTGATCAAATTCGAGATAACTGTTGCCGGTAGGGCATAGTAGGCAAAATAGATGCGGAATCTAATCATATAGCCTAGCCATTTGCAGTAAGCCTTCTCAAGCTTGCCACAATAGATGTTCTCTACACGGGCGCGCCCTATTTGTAGTTGGTAAGGGATAAAGGGCAGGAAAAATTGAAACGGTCCCAACGGACCGCACTTCTTGTGACAGTGGTAGTAGGCGTTATAGCGCGTAACGTCCGCTACCCATAGCCAGTCCTGCTTTAGCTGGGGGTAGATGCCTGAGAACAGCTTCAGAACTTTTGTATGGCGGTATTTGGCACAACGATTGTCCAATAGGTCAGTGACATTGGCTGCTGATTGCTCGCCCCTGGCCCAGCGCAGAACGCAGTTGTACTCTGCGCAGCGTGCTTTGCTCCTAAATATATTTTTTAGTTTTTAAAATCGACAAATAGAGAAATATACATACATGTAGAGAAACAGGGTTCTGACCCCACCCAACTTAAGCCAGACCCCGAGACGATTTTTCCGACCGCCTCTCCGATTTTTCTGGCCAGCAATCTTTTTCAGCAAATTTTTACAATTTTTCTTAGAATTTCAGACACTGAAATTGCTAAAATCTAGTGGAAAACAAGCCATACAACAGGTGGGTCCGGGGGTTTGCCCCCACCCGACCTAGTACGCCAGACCCCCTCCGATTTTTCCGGCAAGTAATCTTTTTAGCAAATTTTTGCGATTTTTTACAATTTCAGTCACAAAAATTGCCAAAATCGCCTGTAAAACAGCACTTTTTAGCTGTATTTGATCCCAAATTACGATTTTTAGCCAAAAATGCCCTTAGTTTTAGTGACGTTTTAGTGCCAAACCCCTCCCCTAGATAGAGTTTGGGTTCAGACCCCATGGCCGACGCCAGACCCCCACCCAACCAACCCCCTCCCCATCGGCGGATGACATGTAGGGATAGAAACCTAGGTGGTGGTTTTGCTAAGGGAGGCGTAAAAAATTTCAAATATCTCCAGTAGCAAGTTATACTGAGGCTGTAGTACAGTAGTTGTACTTTCGGGTCGGGGGACTTTTTAGCTAGGGAGTAACCATTTAAGGACAGAAACGACCGCATTACTGATAGACTTTTTGTGGAGGCAGCCAAGGCAGTGGTTTGTTTGTGGGTTTCACCTACTGTTGGCAAGTCCGACCTGAACCTTGACTTATTAATAAGTCTTTAACCTGAAATTTGAGGACTTGAACCTGAACCTGAACCTGTATTATTTGACCCGGACTTGAACCTGAATCTTAAAACATGGACTTGATTTTCAGGTTCAAAACAGTATCTTTCAAATGTCAGAATTCCCTACTTGAATAACTGATTTTTCCTGTATTACCTGCTGAATTTGTATTGTAGTCTGTGCATTTGCATTTTTGCTTGCTATTTTATGCCAATTTTAAATTTGCGCCGTCCGTTGTTTGTGGCATGCTGACATGCGTGACATACAAACAACTTTGCTGAAATGGATGCATTGTTGTTACAGTATCACTTCGCGGCGTAGTAGGAAACAAACCCCCACTAGACGGGGAGGACGTGTGTTCCCCATCCTCCAACCGGCCTGACTAAACCGGCTTGGTTTTAAGCTTATAGGCTTCTGTTCCAGCTTAGGCTTAGGCTTTCACTCCAAAGTCACTCAGAGTGGCTCGAACTCAGGATCGCCAAGAGCAGCTGAAGTCCAAGTCAACAAAGATTGAGCTGTATGAGAAGGAGTTTGTTGATGAGCATGATGTAGATGAAACTGATCCACTTGTTGGTGGGTACAACAGCGTTTGGCTTTCCCTAATTTGTTCGATATTGCTGTTGATTTGCTGTCAATACCTGCTTCATCAGCAGTTATAGAGCGTGCATTCAGCTTGACCAGTATTGCTCTCTGTAAGAATCGTCATCGGCTTAGTGCTAATAGGTTAGAATCTGAGTTGTTGATCAAAATTAACCGTGATTTGGTCAATCGGCCGGCAGTTGATCTTTGTTAAACAATGCACTGTTGAACCGGTTGATCGAGAAAACTGTCTTGTTTGTATCCGTTTGCTATCCTGCTCTGCTGGCCCTTCTTTGTTGTTTTTGCTATGTGGTAAAATTTTTACGTAAAATTTCACGCTTGAAAAGGACTTGAACCTGAACCTATTGTCCAGGTTTTTTTTAAACCGGACTTGAACCTGGACTTGAACCTGAAATTTTCCGCTTGGACTTGACCTGAACCTGAACCTGTTTTTAAAAGCCCGGACTTTCCAACAG
>JASANB010000148.1:0-57866 GCA_030248155.1 Sabatieria punctata | reverse complement strand
TGAAAGGCTGGTGATAAACAAACTTCTACATACCCCTAACTGGAAAATGCAAAAGGCCCCCCTCGCAATGCATGAGCCAAAGGTAGACCCTTTGAGGGACGATACAACCCCATACGTCGTCCATACCCTAGGCGCTTTTTAACCAAATAGGCGCAATTTTACAGAACTTTTTTTGGGACGACCTCAGAGCCAGCCCCATAGTTTCCCGGCGCTTTTATGACCCTCACACCCTAAACCAGTTTAACGACCCATCCCGTCCGGAAAATACAAGTACCAGTAGCGGCTCCAGAAGTAAACAACCTGACTCCTGAGTTGGAATTCATTAAATTGCAGCTCAAATGCCTTTTAGTACTGGAATTTAGCGTTTCCAGTGCAGTTTTTCTTAGAAGCCTTTTGTCGTTTTATGATTGCTTTCAACTCTAAAACGCAATTTGGCTGCATGAAAATTGCGATTTTTTGCCTTATTAACAAGCAAAACGAGCAAATAACGCACTTATAAGCATTTTCGAGACGTTTGAAATTTGTTATCCCTCCCAGAGCGAAACACCCTTGGCTGGCAAACCCTCACTACCGCCACCCCTTGCCAGGACCTGTTATACGCGTGGACACAAACTAAAGTTGGACGGTTCTCTCAAAATTCTCATCTGATACACTGTGTCAGCCTGTCTGCCTTACCGTGCCCCCACCCGACTTAGGCCAGACCCCCCGGATGGGACCCCCTCCTCCGATTTTTCTGGCAAGTAAATTTTTGAGCAAATTTTTGCAATTTTTTACAATTTCAGACACAAAAATTGCCAAAATCGCCTGCAAAACAGCACTTTTTAGATATATTTCAGCCCAAATTAGCGATTTTTGGCGATTTTTAGCCCAAAAAATTGCGATTTTTTCGATTTTTGAGCGTTTTTTAGTGCCCTACCCCCTCCCAAAATTTTGGCTCAGACCCCCCCAAACCCCCCTCCCCCCATCGGCGGATGACCTGTTACATGTATAGTTGGTAGAGTTTGAGAGAGATGCAACTGACGGCTTAACTGACTGTTAGGGGTCCCTCCACTATTAATTAATCACTTTCTTGCTTAGGCTTAGGCTTAGGAGTCAACTGAATACGGTAGATAAAATTGAAATTTTTGTTAGGGACCCCTGAAAGTTAGTTTTGCCGGAACTGACAAAGGTGGAATACCTCTTGCAGTCGCAGTAGGCGAAGTAGTTACCGTCTTGACTGAAACCGAACACTCGACAGGCCGGACGGTCGGTGGAGCTGCAACGGAGGACCCGTAGAACCGGAGACACTGCAACCACTTACGCTTTCTGGTCGAGAGAACACGAGCTGTCATTGGTGACATCGAGCTTCAGTGAAAACCCAGTTGAGCCTCTGGCTGCAAAACATCTTAGCTTTACAAGTGTCGCGCCCCTCAAAAACCTGAATTGACTATACATCAGCCGATTACATAGAACCCAATCAACTGCTGCACAGCAAACAGTAAGCTAATATTTCTAATCAGGTATTGTACCATACAAACGGTTTAATGGTCGGCTGTAAGCATACATGGGCGGGGCTTTACCACCTTCCGTGGAAGGCCAATACCCCCTAAAATTTTCGTTTTTAAGGCAGAATATGCGATTTCTGGACCATCCCCCCGAGATGACCTCCGGATTTTTTCCGGTCCCCATGTATGGCCGTAGGACGTAGGTATAAAAATGTTACGACATCATTGCGCTCTAAGCCTCCAAGGTAACACTATTACAGACAGCACCATTATACGACGCGGCATAAATAAGGTACGGCACCAGCCCAACCGTACTGATGCAACCGAACTGTGGTACGTACTATTTTCAGTTATTATGTTTCAGATATTTCTACACCGAACGAACAGTACAGAATAAAATCTATACCGAATAAAAGTATTATTCTGTGCTGAGGCATTTTTCTCGAAAATTCACTGATTTGCTAAGATGTCCACAAAATTCGTGACGTTCAAAGTAAACTCACTGCTTTTGTCTTTTGGAACTGGAAAATCACAATTTTGAGTTAAAATTTTAACTACGTCCTGCAGTTCTGTCTAAAACCGTCTTCTCGCGATGCTTCATCTCATTAAAAAGCTTTGTATCTTCTGCGTGTTAGATCAAATAATTTATAACAAAATAGTAGAACTACTACTTAAATACTTTTGCCTTTTTAGGTTCGGCAAATCCTACCCCTTAAACAGGCGTGACATAACTCTAATGACAGTTTTTGGAAAAGCAACAAAGAATAGCACTACACATGACTAAACTAAATAGCTCACCAGCAAAACCCAAGAAATCGTGCGACATTCTGGCAGCCACAACCAACACTCTTCAATAGAGATCGTCACTACTCATCTCTCCCGCAACAACTCGAAAACACAGATCATTCAATCGAATTGTCACTTAACGGTTTAGACAGCCAACTGAAATAGCACTAGGGAAACAACCCAATTGCACGCTTGTCGGTAAACACTCAAAAACTTTTATTTCCACACTAAACGCACATCAACCCAAAAAATCGAGAGAAGGTTTGGCAAACCAACTATACATGTACAACGGGAACGGGAACAGGGGTCCTGGGGCAGAGGACACCCGATTAGAGCTCCTTGTTTTCCACTGTAGGTACCAATTCCAATTTTTCTGGGTAGCTACGGTTTGGTCCATTCTTGTCTTCTCTCACTGGTGCTAAAACTGATGAAGTTTATTGTAAAACAACAAAACAGTCATTTTTAGCTGTACATAGCGATTTTTACTATTACTATTGAATAAAACGAGCTAAAACCGCACTTCCGGGACATTTGGACCTGTTTGAAATTTTGGACCACCTCCCTGGGCTAAACCCCCTGCACCCTAGTACTGTTTCTGAGTAAATTATAATTATATTTTTAGAAATTTGCTAATACAAGTAAACTGTTTTGTAAGTAAATTAAAATTAAATTATATTTCAAACAAATTTACTTAGCAACAGTAGACCCTAGCAGGTTAACCTAACCCCCACTCCATACGGGGGCCGATAAACGAGTTGGGGCATACATGGGCCGGAAAAATCCGGAGGGGGTGGGGGGGTTGAGACCTCGGGGGGGGGGGGGGGTCCCCACCCCGAAAAAAGGCCAAAAAAACGCCTATTTTGCCTTAAATAACCGAAAATTTCCTGCCTCTGGGAGGGGGGGTGGGGGAGGGGGGTATGGCCGGCCGAGGGGGAGGGGTATACCCCCCTTACCCCCCCCGGCTCATGTATGAGTTGGGGTAGTCAAAATCCGAAAATTTGCATGTGTGTTACGGATTTCGGGGGTGACGACCATTTTTGGGTGCGTGGGAGGGTAAGTAGGTTCAGGAAGAAAAGTCTGTTTCAGGCGGGTGAGTAGCGGTCTGAGAGCTACGTCGAACCCCAGTTGGGGTGGGCAAACCCTCCCCGGACCCTCGGCGAGCCCATGTATGCTCAGCCCCTCCCCAGGCCCGGACCTGTTGCATGTATGCAATTATATGTACCTACCTGCCTATCTATCTAGAATACAACAAATATCTCTGGTAGATATAGGTTAGCTACTTTCAATCTATGTGGTGTGAGCGGACAGAACAAGGACCCGATCCCTTTCGTCCATTACCACCAACCATCACAGCTATCTTCCCGCTGCAGTCTAGGCCTTGCTGGGACTACGGTACGGTACAATACTAATTATGTACGGTACGGTACAATACTAATTATGCACGGTAAGGTACAATAACGCGGTACCGATCCGTTAAGATAGCGGCCAAACGGTGAGCTCCCTGGTTTGGGTCTCATTCATTGACCACTGACTGAGACGAGAGTGTCGTATATCCAATCATTCTTTCTTTTTTTCTTTCATCATTCAAGAATGCTTTCCGCTCTGTCTGTCTGTGGCTTTGGTGCAACGGCAGATCCATCCATCCAGTCGAGCCATTCCCATCCCATTCACCTACTTTTTGCCATCGCCGCATTTGGTTGTCTGGGTTGCGTTTGGGCATTATTACACCATCGACTTCTCATTGTAACTAACAAACAAACAAACACTGCTCACAAGAAGAGCGGCAGATTGAGCAAGAACAGAACGTACCAACCCAACCAGAACCCGCACGCGCACACCTTCCTTCCTGGGGCGGCGCGGCGCGGCCTGTCATGGACGACTAAAAACGACTGGACACGAATCGACCCCAACGCCCGTTTCCACAGTAGGCCTACTTTCAAAGGGCCGTATCTTTGGAACCGTTCGACCTACAATCAATATAAATACATCTTTAGAATCGCCAACGCGTGAGGACTCCGATTCCGTGCTCAAATCGCTTCCATAGCGACCACATAAAAAGTTCATTTTTTCCATGGCGCAAATTAGCATTACCAAGCAACGTTGCGCAGATTAGAATGCAAATTCAACCAGAGCTCAAGCCCCTCTACAACTTTGGTCATGAAGCCCAAAACCCTCCGACGCATCCGTAAGAAGTTATTCGCAAAAATCTATAAATTCATTGAACTTAGAAAATGGCTGTAGTAATCACTGTGTGCGCCACTTGGAGTGATTTCGAAACAGACTGCCAATACAACAGCGCAGGGTCTCAATAACGAAGCAATTGTCGAGCAACGCCCAGTATATTTTCAAGAAACATACTTTATATTACCACAGAAATACCATAAATGATAGCTCAGACACTGTACCATGAAAGCATGATCAAAATTACAGAATTTTAAAAGCATCTTTTCCTTACAGTCAGCGACTACGTCCAAACTTCGTTATCTTGGCTTGCGCACTGGGCTTCACACCAGAAACAGTAAGCTTCTTGACCAGGTTTTTGCACATGCAGTAGAAAAATTTAGCCACAAGAATTTAGCCACAGACAGGAAAGCTCAGACACGAGAATGTCATCAACTGGGAATCCTCCTCTAACAGCAACAAGACGGTTTCAACGAACACTGGCCGGTGAAAATCGCAGTGAAGAAACTTTCTCTTGAGACTAGGGTCGCTTTGAATGCAAGAAAACACCAACCAGGCCTTCAGACAGATTCCAAAAGCGGCAGCACTCGGGACAAATAAGCCACCACGATTGATTTCATTCAGAAACATGCTAATGTTTTCGAAGTCTCCATCAATTTCAAGGGGAGGCAGCTCAGATTCACTCGGGGGCAAGGGGTCCCCATGCCTGGCCTAAGTCGGGTGGGGGGCAGACCCAAGACCCCCCTATTACATGTGTGCCCTTTAGAAATAAACAAACTTAGGCAAAAGACTCACTTCAGTGCAGCAGCGATATCATCAAAATGAACGCAATCTGTCCGTTTCAAAGAACGCTTCGATCTCTGCTTCTTGTTCAGCTTGCAGAGCGGATACTCGAACATCGGAAGTAGCAGCACCACTACGCTTCGTTGAAGGCTTGGGTTGCTTATGCAGTAGGTACTGCTTGAAAATGCTAGGCACGGCCTCGGACTTAAAAAAACGCCTCGACAGTACTCCTTCAGAACGACGCAACTGCCGAGTTACGTTTTTGTCACTGCTCTCGGGTTTAAAGTCATCGGACGTAAAGTGAAGAGAACAGACTTTAGAGCTCGCAGTGGGTTCCCATGCATCTCGACTAATTGCTGACAGCCACTTAGCTCGGATGCGCGGACTCGTTGGAAAGGCATGCAAACTGACACCTGGCTGCTTCCCTTCAACTCTGTAGCCAGTTCTGCAGTCGGGCACGGCGCACTTAAACGGCATTGCGCCTCTGCATCACTAGAAACATAAGCGGTCTACAAGATACTAGTAGCAAATAAAGCAATTATGAATAGAGATGCAACCATAATCCGGTATTATCCGGAACACTACACTATCCGGTATTTTTTACGTATTATCCGGTTAAAATACCGGATAATCCGGTATTTTTCAGATCTTTTACTATCCGGTATTTATCTTTGATGTTGCATCTCTAATTATGAAGCAAATATTGATCAGTAAGAAACAAACTAGCACATAGGTAGGCATAAGGGCAAAACTGACTTTTAGGGGTCCCTAACAAAAATTTCAATTTTATCTACCATATTCAGTTGACTCCAAAGCGTGAGCCTAAGCCTAAGCCTACGTAAGCCTGAGCCTAAGGCTAAGCCTAAGCAAGAAAGTGATTAATAAATATATAGTGGAGGGACCCCTAAAAGTCAGTTAAGCCGGCATGAGTAGTAGGGGCATGAGTAGGGGTGCGGACAACAAACAACAGATCAACAACAGCTTGGCGCACGCTAACACCCGCACACGCACTCACACACGCACACACTGACCAGACCAGGCAAGGCGCTGCACCAGCTTTCGGTGGCCTGGGTTGGGCTTTGCGTCATCTAATTCCAGTCAGACTGGTTTCGAACCCACTACAACCGCTAGATGCACGGGCCGCCGCCACTCAAGGCATCAAGCTAACCACTGTGTTAACGACGCGACTCAGCAGATACTAGTAGCAATTAAAGCAATTAGGAAGCAAATATCAATAAGCAAGAAACAAACTAGCACATAGGTAGGCATAAGTAGGGGGGGCGTGCATGGGTAGGGGGTGCGGACAACAACCAACAGATCAACAACAGCTTGGCGTACGCTAACACCCGCACACGCACTCACACACACGAACACTGACCAGACTAGGCAAAGCGCTGCAGCTGACACGCCAAAAAATCGATAACATCAGGATTACTACAGCCATTTTCTAAGTTCAATGAATTTATAGTTTTTTGCGAATAACTTCTTACGGATGCGTCGGAGGGTTTTGGGCTTCATGACCAAAGTTGTAGAGGGGCTTGAGCTCTGGTTGAATTTGCATTCTAATCTGCGCAACGTTGCTTGGTAATCCTAATTTGCGCCATTGAAAAAAATGAACTTTTTATATGGTCGATATGGAAGCGATTTGAGCACAGAATTGGAGTCCTCACGCGTTGGCGATTATAAAGATGTATTTATATTGATTGTAGGTCGAACGGTTCCAAAGATAAGGCCCTTTGAAAGTAGGCCTACTGTGGAAACGGGCGTTGGGGTCGATTCGTGTCCAGTGGTTTTTAGTCGTCCATTGGCCTGTTGATCTCCGGGTCAATATTTAGCTATATTTAGCAAACGGTAGATTTAATAACCAAATCGAACAAAATTTAGCTAATCAGTTAAACGTCAGTGAATGAATAATAAGCAAGCGTCTGAACAACAAAAATTCTTATTCTTAGGAAATTTTAACTGTATGCTAATGCAGACGTGGTTTTCAGACTGTTTGCAGAGGCAAGTTTTGGAAGTAGTTTACTTAGCGACGGCAAAAATGCAACGTTGTAGCCGTAATCATCTCAAGTCAAAGAAAGGTGGGATCCGGCATCCCTTCCTTGGAAGCAAAAAGAAATAAAACAGCCAATCTATCAACAAGAATCGGGAAAAATTCTCTCGGAAAGAAAGAAATCTGTCTGACGCAATTTCGCGTTTGTTTGGGCATGAGAGTCAGTTAACGTTTGCTTTCCGTTTGTAACGGTTTGCTTGTTGTATTTGGTGGACGGTCTCTCGTTCATTTCAACATTCAAACCCTAACCGGTGTGCCACGTTCCGATCCGATGTGGCGGGGGCGCGTACGATGTACGACCCTACGATCAGACCTGCGGGTCGCTTTCGCGACCCCTGAAATCGTCATCTCGGACGCTGTGCCCTTCATTCACTTACAAGTCACACCTAGCCTTGCTGTTGGGTGCCAGTTGCCAAGAGAGCGCCTGGCGTGGAGACGTCATGGTGCTGTCAGCTCCTAACGGCCGCCCGGCGACATGAACTAAAGCAGTATTGGCCTTATTGCTGGTCTCTCATACAGCTCCTGACGTCGTTGATCTTCTTTTCCTCCAACACAAGCATGCTTTTGGGGAGCGGCTTTCGGTGCAACGGCAGATCCAGTCGGTTCCCATTCCCACGACCAACTCTTCGCGGCAAGAAACATGCCCCGACGAGTGGATGAGCGTACGACGTCGCGCACAGCGGCTTTGCGGCCTAAACCACTACACGAACAGTGCCGGTGTCACGTACTAGATTCACCCCCATGCTAGATTAACCGGGGGGGGGGTTAACTTATGTAGCACGCTATTGGACCGTGAATTTTTATCCCCCCGCGTACTAGAATCACTCCCATCCATACTACCGGAGAGTGCTGCATTGGGTACCCGGGTACACTAACCGGCACTTAGCATTTTCCGCAACAAAAATCAGATCCTGTTAGTGTACCCGGTACACTAACTGGCACTTACCGAAATCACGTTAAATTGCTTGTTTTCACGATTTCTGAGTAGAAATGCAATTTTGTAACCCAGATTACTGTTACTGCTATGTAAATGAGAGTGGTTGGTCAAAGTTTTCATTCTTGTGAGTTTTTGTCAGTAAAAACGATTGAAAATGAGCAAAAAGATACGTAGACCTGCTTTAAAGCTACCGTAATGTTGAAAATTTTTGACACCCATGACATAAAACCTGTCTCCAAATAGTGTACCCCGGGTACACAATCCGGCACTAAGTGCCAGTTAGTGTACCCCGGGTACGCTATCTGGAGGGGTACCCTATGCAGCACTCTCCGCTCTGCCTGAGAGAATGACCTTTGACATGGCCTTTGAACACACGTCAATAGGACCTGTGGAAAACAGACTTTAGTAATTCATTAAACAAAAAAATATCCGCAACAGTACTCAGGATGGGTGGAAAACTGGATGCCAATTGGGATGGACCATTCACAATTGCTGAATCGACTGGAAAAGGGACCTATACGCTGTGTAAGCTTGATGGCTCTTTGCTGAAGCAAAAATTTGCCTCTACTCGCCTCAAACGCTTCCATGGCGCTCCTGACGCAGAAGAAGATGGACCTCTTACTAAACCACCTAAACAATGACAGCTCACTTCATTCCAATTGTGCGTGTTAATTGCTGGTCATAAAATAATTCTATTGAGTGAGAGAAGTGTGGGGGTTAATCTACAATTGTAGTACGCAGGGGTGAGTCTAGTACGGCAAAAAAGCTGTACTAGATTAACCAGGGCTGAGTCTAGTACGCAAAAAGGCCGTACTAAAATAACCGGGGGATAATAATCGAAGGGGTTAATTTAGTACGCGACACCGGCCCAGTGTGCCACTTTACTGTCGCAATTTCGTCGGCAACCTTCTTTTGCTACCCTTTCAGAATGAACTCCGCCCTTTTGGGACAACCGGTACAGAGAATTATGCAAAAGTTTAACATATGTTTCTCATTTTTCTGTTCTCCATGAGTGTTCAGTTCAGCGTGTGTTGGGATGCGCGTGTTCTTACATGTCTACGCTATTCGGTGATTGTCGCATTCTCAGACAAACACAAGTAGGTTTAGATAATATTTTGAGAACAAAAATGATGACTAAATTGGTTTTGGCAGTCAGTGTGCACATCATGTTTCCACCCTGCCTTGGTGTTGGTGATATGTTGTTGTACACGTGCATTTACTGCATAAAATTGGAAGATGAAGAAGAAGAAGAAGGTATTTGTAAGTGGCAATGTTGACGTATATCATTAACGGTGAAGTAGCAAGTGATTGTACTTTGAAGCAAAACTATTTTGGTTGGTTAGTATCGGTAGTATCGGACTCTTTTCTTACTGTTTCTGACGTTTTCACAAGAGGTCTGACGAGCAAAACAAGCTAAAGACACTTTATTTTATACGTATATGCATTTAGAAGAAGACTCTACTTTACAGTGGTTTGTATATTGAAATATACATATACAAAGTTTGTATAATTATACAAATGATGCCAATACACATATACATTATACATATACAAAACAGCATCATTATACAAACGGTTTGTATATTTCTGTTTGTATATTTTGACAAAATTTTGATGTTTGTACAAGAGTCAGATCGGAATGATGCCATAGACATTTTGGTGTCAAAGCTCGGCACCTGTCTGAGAGACATAGTCGAATTTGCGTTGGACGTTTTGGCTGTTCCAGTCCAGCCACATCTGCTGGAATAGAAAGGGCCTTTTCAGTGGCTGGAATAGTGCAAGGGGTACTGTTTCCGAGTAAATTTGTTTTGAAATTAAATAACTGTTAAATTGTTTGCCCAGCCTTCAGAAGAAAATAACTTGCTATTTAATTTTCTTGATACCCAAATTTTGAAATTTAATTTAATACAAATTTGTTATTTAATACATATGAATTAAAATATAAATTTGCTAAAATCAATACTCAATTCTTGAGGTAACAGCTCAAAACCTGGGTCGTGTCAGTTAAAAATGAGTTGACCTTTCTTTAGATGGCGACAAATGGTCTACAAATTAGCATTTAATGAGTTGATATCTTTGTTATATAATATTATTTTAATTTGTTTGACAGTCATCGCGAGAAATTTAATTTGTTATTAAATTGCTATTTACTTGGTGAGTTTGGCCAAAACAATTTAATTTTGTTATTTAATTTTAATTTGATCGGAAACACTACAAGGGGGCAGCCGGTACAGAATCAATGTCGAAATGACCAAACGCGAACTGTTTATTAAGTTCAATCGGCACTTTTATAATTTGACTTTGTAGAAACTGTCATGCTGGTGAAACTATAAACATTAGTACCGCGTCCGTGTCTATAGTTGCGGCTGTTGTAAAAGTTTTTGACCGATTTTTGAAAATATACAAAAAATATACAAACAATATGCAATAATTTTAGCACTTTGTATATGTATATGTAAAGCCAAAATTTTGAGATTTGTATATGTAAATCAAAATTTTGGCTTTGTATATATACATATACAAACGTAATTTATAATATTTGCCCACTGTACTCTACTTCACATCGTTAAAGAAACCGAAGGAAGCTAAAATTGTATTTGAACCACTATGGCACAGAATGATTTTACGTAGGGCGACTTTGATCGGCGATGCCCACGGCCACGCCCCCACCCACGAAATCAGGTTAAAAAGCGGTAGAGGTTGCGAGATGAATACTTGCGCAGATTAGTGTTTTACGAGCAGATAATTTTTTGCCAATTTTTCGATTAACCCCCGCATTCTGCAGTCCTGGGGTTTGGGCGAATGTTCTTATATTTATGCTTAATCGATAGAAAATTGTCATATCTACCCGCATATCCGTGTGGCAATTTATTGGTCAATGGGGTCCAATGCTGCTATTGTTTTAGTAAGTGGATGTCAGAATGGTCAGTTTTTCATTTTTTAAATTTGTTGTTTAAGGATGGCTCATGCTCATGTAAATGCTCAGAAATATGGATCTAGAGTTGGCCTACTCAAATACATTGGCACCTATTGTTAAAAAAATCACCGAGAAGCGCTCTTTTTATTCGATATTTTTCATATTGATGATAGTCATCTCAAAAGAGCTGCAGGCAGTCATGGGCTTTCGACGGCAATCTTTCTAAAGGTGGATTCATACTTTTGTAGAAAAAAATCACCTGGCGAATTTTCTATAGAAGAACTCGTTTAAAGTATGAAACGCGCCCAAACGCCGCGCGAGATCTTTCCGCCAGCGACAAAAATATACAAAAATGTAGTTTAAAAAATTGAACTATTTTTTGTCGCTGGCCTTTTTATGTCGAATTTTCAATGGCAGGAATGTGGAAATGATATTGTTTTAGTGCGAAACGACTATAACAATGCAGGAGAGTGCTCAACCGGCGGAAAATTTAGAAGCTCGCAAAAAATGTAGATTTGAGCAGAAAATTTTTATCTACACTCAGCGACGGTTTATCTGTAGAAACGTCCCCTGGCGATCTTCTTCAACAAGAGTATAAATTACTTACACCTTAACCGTTCTTATTCTGTATCTGGGGCATCTATGTGGGTATGCGCTCCAATGTACGTCTCTGCATATGAATTTATAGCAGTTTTGAAGGTTGAGTTGCAGGGGTAATCGGCCTCTTAATCGATGAATTAAGGTGTTTGACGAGAGGACGTAAACCGAGGCAGCATGTAGTAATTAGCTGTTGGTGTTTTGGCGTGCTTGTGGTAAAAAATAATCTAGAGGTCAAAAGCAGTTGTTTCATACCACACTCAGTCATATTTGTTGAAGATTTACAATTTGGGTAGCACATGTTTTACATGATTTGATCTTACTCGAACGAAAACGCGTAATCTTGATTCTTGGGTAGAGCTGAACATAGCATGGCAGTAATTAAGAACTAATTAATAATGAGGAAATCAAGGACAGTCGTTTGATGCCACGTTTGGTCATTTTTTAAATTTGCAATTATAAATTTTTTCTTTTGTACTTGTAGAGCACGCACGTAGCGCAAGCCCAAGCGGTGTATTTTCTTGACGTTGTCGACTGTCGACGGGGTATTTTACTGCTTGTCGTTGGGGCCACCTGTACGCCGTGGACTGAACGACGCTGATTAATGAATGACTACGGCAAGCAGTCAACCGTCTCTTAAATTGTCCTACTCCGTCAATTCTTGGAGACGGTAGGTTTGCACGCAGTCTTTTTGTTTTCTGTGACGCTAGGTTTATCATCTAATCGATTAGGGTTGGGTAATTGGGTTAGGTAGGTGTAGCTGGTGAGGGGAACTCGGTAAAGGTTAAAAATCGACTATGTACCTATTTACATATCCATTATTACTTATTAATTAACTTTCTTATAACTATACTCCTCCGGAGCGTGCCTATACTGATTGATGCGTCTCTATAGAGCATACATGTAACAGCTACGGGCCGACCTGAGGAGGTGGGGCGCAGGGGTTTCGCCCAGAGGGCGGGTGCAAAATTTCAAAAAGCTCCAAAACGCCCGCGTTTTTGGCACGTTTTTTTCAGTAAGAACGCTAAAAATCGCTATTTTGAGCTGCCAAATTGTGTTTAGAGCTAAAAACAATCAAAAATGACAAAAAAGGCTTCCAGAAAAACCGATTTCTCTTAAATATCGGCAGTGGAAACGATTTCTAAGCCGGTTTGTTAGTACTGGAGCCACTACTAGTACTGTACTTGTAGGGTAAACCGGGGTAACTTTGAACAGGGGGGCAACTTTGAACAGGCGTGAGTTTTGCGCGTTTTTTGCCCCGAATGGCGCTCGCGGTTCACTTTTTGGCCTACGGTTGCGCTAGTTTATCGCCAAAGACTCCAGGCTACACGACCCTACCAAATAGTAAGGGATCTGTTGCTGTTTGCCAGTGCTATGTTGCTTAAAAATATCGGTATCTTCACGGCCGAAAACTTTACGACGAGAAAACTTTAGGTTCCAATATCCGAAAGTAGTCAAGTTTGATACTGTTTTGCTCCCCAGACCATTCTCTTTACAATAGTGTGCTTATCGTCTAGCTACTTCATACTGAACTTTTTCTATGCTGTGAAAAAGAGAAGGGGCTACTTTGAACACCCTTATAAATCTGATTTCCTTGTCTTCTCTGCACATTCTCAGCTTCTGTGGTTAGGGGGTTTGGTGGTTACCATTCAGATGGAAACGTTAACGCCCTCACCCCTCCCTACCCTACACCCCCAAGGAAAAAATTAGGAAGACCTTCCCAGCCCAACATACAAATATTAGAAGCGGCTCCACTCCAGTACAACTCTCCACTCCACTCCAGTCTAACAAACTAGCTTAGGAATCACTAATTCAAGCTTAAAATTCGCTTTGAATGTCTTTTGTAACTGAATTTAGTGTTTCCGCTGCTGTCATTTAAGTGAAATCGGTGTTTTTAGAGACCCTTTCTGTTGTATTTTGTTTATTTTTAGATGAAAAACGCTATTTTCACCTTAAATTAGCGATTTTTAGCCTATAAAACGTGCTAAAACCCATTTCCAGGCGCTTTTTGAGATTTTTGAAATTTTGTACCCCTTTCTTGAGCGAAACTGGCCCTGAACGCCCTCCAGACGGAGGCCCCCCTTACCTCCTCCCTCAGGCCGGCCCGGACGTATTTCATGTATGCCCCTTTGCCTATCTTATCTGACTGAATGCATTTTAAACACGGTGTTCAAAGTAGCCCCACATCGGGGGCTACTTTGAACACCCATGTGTTTTTAAAAAAAACTTGGTCACACTCATCTTTGGTTTAGCGTACAACAATCTACCTGACATCATTTTGAAGAGCACACTTCAAGCTTTCGATTGCATTATAAATGGTTATCCGGGCTTGCCAAAAGACCTGAATCCGTACGCTTGAAATTTCAAAAAAACGTTATTCGTTCAAAGTAGCCCCGGTTTACCCTATTTTTGGGTCGGGGGGGGGGCGTGGGCTCCCTTAACCTGTCTCGGGGAGGGTGACGGGGTTTGGCCTTTCCAGCTAGGAGGTAACCCCCAAACCTCCTAGTGCATGTATGTATGCTGTAGAGGTACTTTATGTTTGGAAAACAGGTCCACCGACGAGCGTGTCCTATACTGATGCGTCCCCTAGAGCACGACTGTTTTGTGAAAACAGCGCTTATAAGACTTCTAGCTTCTTCTTTAAAACCTGATCATCGTGGCTATCTAGTATTATCGGGTTTCTAAAAAAATATATTTTTCTTTACGGTTGCATCTCTATGCCCAACTAGCCAAACAGCTTCATTAGCGATGTCAGAATATATAGAATGCAATGCAGATTGGGCGAATTGTGTCGCGCTCTCAAGCAGACGGAGCAGCAAGTGGTCAACTTGAAAGCGGAGATAGAGCGCCGTCTTTCCGGGCACGAGCAACATCGAGACAAGGTGAGTTTGTTTCTTCTCTCTCAGCTGCTTTTCAGTTTTATTCACGAGACTACTGCAGCGAGCTGACGTACAAGGATGCGAAACGTCGATAGAAGAGTTGGAACGGCGGTTGGAGTGCTACAAACGCAAAGTGATGACGGCCAAGGCGCGACTGGTTCGTGTCCGAAAGTGTCGCGATGAACGCTGCGCCGACACGCAGGCTTTCGAAGATTTGGTGGCCATTAAGAAAGACGAACTGACCGACAAACAGTCCAGTTACATTTCGTTTAGGTCTGTAGTCACTGATTTCTCGCCTTTTTTGGTCTCATACTCTGGTTGAAAAGGTCGATCGGCCACACGTTTAAAGCATGAAACCACCCAAAGGCCGCGCGACAAAACTGGACAAGAATGTTTTTTAAATAAATGGAACAATTTGTATCGCCGCCCGCCTTTTTTGTGGAATATTTAGCTGTAGGTAGACATTTCGAAATGATATTGTGTCGCCGAATTTTATCGATGCAGAACCGAAGCAGAAAAGTGGCCGATCGACTTTTTTCGACACGAGTGTGAATACACCTAACTGTTAGCTAAGAATCAGTGTTCTTCTCTCTTTCTTTTTTCTGTTTTCTCTGGGCAGCAAATTCTGGGCATTTTACATTTCAGAAGTGTTAGTAGTCTAAAGCCTCTGACCAGTATGTTTTAAGAGAAAAACTGATTAGAAGAACTGCACAATTGGTGGCCAGACGACGACACCTAATAGAGAACCTGCAAAATATCTACGAAATTTCGGAACCGATCGACAAGAACGCTGTCCCATTTACAAACGCCGGCGTCTTGTGTTCGTGTATAGCAGTTGAGTCGATCACTGGAGTGCACTTACCCGATGCTAAACGCTTGCCCGGTTGGTATTCCTGTTTTGGCCAGAAGAGAAGTCTTATAGTTGATCGGTTGCAGATCACCCGGACACTGCATTGTCAGTCGGTTACGGCTTCGTGGTGCATCTGCTGATAGTTGTGTCGAAAATACTGGACATTCCCTTGAAATACCCGTGTCACTTTTATGGATCCAGGTCGTCCGTCCTCGACCAACTCTCGCCTGACTTGCACCCCGCCACTCAAAGGTAGTTGGTGTAGTGGTTTAGGCCACTGTGTGCGTGCTCGTGCGCTCATCCACTCGGAAAGGCAAGTTTCTAGCCGCAAAGAGTTTCTCGTTGGCACAAAGCCCAACCCAGGCCGCCGAAAACTGGTGACAGCGAGTAGGTAAATGGGAACCGACTGGATCTGCCGTTGAACCAAAGCCGCTCGACAACATGCTACGTTGGAGAAGATCAACGACGTCAGGAGTTGTCCATGGAAACCGACTAGGCCTGGGGACCTCTCTCACACCAGGGGCACAGCAAGCGGAGGTTGACAGCCGACATCACCATGACGTCAACGCGCCAGGCACTCTCTTAGTACCTGGCGCTTAACAGCATGGCTAGAGTGGCTGGAAGGGAGACGTCCGAGATGACGAACCAGGAGGACGCGAAATGGACCACATAGGTCTGATCGTAGGACCGTAAGGCCCCCGCTCATCGGATCGGATCCCTGAGAGTGTAAAGTAGGCCAGAGGGGTGGACGACACCGATTTACATGGTAGGTAGACACGAATGCAAAGCTGAGTTGAATGTTAAAAGTGGTGCTTTAGACATATACAATTAGGTTGAGATTTTAGATCTCCACTCCACTCTAAAGGCCAGGAGCGCGTGGCATTCGAGTACGGCATCTACCGACTCAACATAGACATAGCTCAGCTGAGAAACGACTGTTTGATGGCGGACCCCAACCGCAAACTCTCCTCCACACTGTCTAATCTGAAAGCCTTACTGGAGCACTTGTCTGCTACCAAAACGTCAGTCTATTTTATTTCTGTTTAGTTATACTCATCGACATACATGTAACCCGGCCGAAGGTGCCCTCTGTGGGGAGTGCTGCCTCAACGCGGCGACCGGGCGGCAACTAAAGTCCTTGCCAAAAAAGAGCGGATTGGCGGTTTTTTGCGAATAACTCCTTATGAGTGCATCCGAGCGCTTTTTGCCTCATAACCAAAGTTGTAGAGTGGCTCGAGCTCGGTACTCTGGTGCAACCTAATCTGCGCAACGGAAAAAAATCAGCTTTTCCTGTAGTTGGGATGAACGCGAGTTTTTCAGTGAATTATAATCTACAGACCTAGGGGATTTCAAAAATGTATTCATATTTCTCCTAGGTGGAACGGTTCCAGAGTTATACACCATCAAATTTGGCCGAAAATGCTAAAAATGGCCATTTTTGGCGATTTTCAGATTTCTGGGGGGGGGATTGGAATAACTCAGGACCAACTCACCCGATCAGGCTGAAATTCACATATATGGTGTAAAATTTAGTTTTACGTCGATTGAGACACACAAGAACCCTGAAAAATTGACCCTGGTACCGTAATCCCGATTTTTTCAACCTTAGGTCATTTGATTTTTTTTCTGCTGGTATGTAGAAGCTTAGCCCGTCCACTGTAGTTAAAGATGTACTTTACAGTGTTTTGAATCGATTTCAGTCCATTCTGAAGCCATTCGGATACTGTAGATTGTGGTCCTGGCACGAAAACTGCATTTTGTCAGTTTACGTGGTTTCTGCTTTAAGGAAATGCTGGATGGAGTAGGAACTAAGGGTTTTCGCGGTCAAGGAACCCATTTCTGACATCGCCGTAATCACTGGGTTACTGTATCTTGAGGTCCCGACACGAAAATTGTTAATTTGCGTTTATGCATGCCTGGTGCACGGAAACGCTTGAAGAGAAGGCAATAAAGGTTTTCAGGGGTGGGGAATCTATTTCTGACACAACATCATTGCTGGGTTACTGTATTTTGAGGTCCCGGCGAGAAAATTGTTATTTTTTGCTATTTGGGTGTTCATGTTGCAAGAAAACGATGAATTCACAAGCACGAAAGGTTTTCGGCATCAGCGAATTTATTCAGGGCTTAGCAAATGTTACTGGATTACTGTATATTGTGGTCCTGGAACGAATGTACATACTCATAAGTTTGATTACCTACTTTATCCAGCTTTCCCCTGCAACAGGAACACCCAAATAGCAAAAAATAACAATTTTCTCATCGGGACCTCAAAATACAGTAACCCAGCAATGATGCTTATGTCAGAAATAGATTCCCCACCCCTGAAAACCTATATTGCCTTCTCTTTCGAGCGTTTCCTTGCACCAGGCATGCATAAACGCAAATTAACAATTTTCGTGTCGGGACTTCAAGATACAGTAACCCAGTGATTACGGCGATGTCAGAAATGGGTTCCTTGACCGCGAAAACCCTTAGTTCCTACTCCATCCAGCACTTCCTTAAGGCAGAAACCACGTAAACTGACAAACTGCAGTTTTTGTGCCAGGACCACAATCTACAGTATCCGAATGGCTTCAGAATTGACTGAAATCGATTCAATACACTGTAAAGTACATTTTTAACTACAGTGGACGGGTTATGCTTCTACATACCAGCAGAAAAAAAATCAAATGACCTAAAGTTGAAAAAATCGGGATTACGGTATCAGGGTCAATTTTTCAGGGTTCTTATGTGTCTCAATCGACGTAAAACTAAATTTTACACCATATATGTGAATTTCAGCCTGATCGGCTGAGTTGGTCCTGAGTTATTCCAATCCCCCCAGAAATCTGAAAATCGCCAAAAATGGCCATTTTTAGCATTTTCGGCCAAATTTGATGGTGTATAACTCTGGAACCGTTACACCTAGAAGAAATATGAATACATTTTTGAAATCCCCGAGGTCTGTAGATTATAATTCACTGAAAAACTCGCGTTCATCCCAACTACAGGAAATGCTGATTTTTTTCCGTTGCGCAGATTAGCATTACCATGGCGCGTGGCGCAGATTAGGTTGCACCAGAGTACCGAGCTCGAGCCACTCTACAACTTTGTTTATGAGGCAAAAAGCGCTCCGATGCACCCATAAGGAGTTATTCGCAAAAAACCGCCAATCCGCTCTTTTTTAGCAAGGACTATAGACACCGCCGAGGCAGACATGACGGTGAGACTGAGAGATCCTCTGGCCCAGGTTAGGGCCGGGGGCTCTCGTTATAGGCGAAAAGTTGCACCGATCCCTATTATAATAAGACCCCTTGTCTCCGAACCCTCAGCAATGAGATTTCCAGGTAATCTGTTTCTGTGGTGCCGTCCTAGACGGGGTTTGCCACTGATCCTGTTGCCTGGAATGAGGCTGCTTTCTTCCCTGACATCAATTCTCTCTGGCTTGCCCAGTGATGCGATGTCTGGAGTCGACTACCGGATTCTTTCCTTCTTCTTGTCCCCGGGGGTCTGTCCAAACCCGACTTAGGCCAGACTCCCGGGAATGGGACTCCGCGAGACGATTTTTCCGACCCCACCCTCCGATTTTTCTGGCAAGTATTTTTTGAGCAAGTTTTTTGCGATTTTTTACAATTTCAGACACAAAAATTGCACAAAGTCGTCTGTAAAACAGGACTTTTTAGCTGTGTTTGAGCCCAAATTAGCGATTTTAGACGATTTTTAGCCAAAAAATGCGATTTTTGAGTGCCCTACCGTTCAGCGGATGACCTGTTTGTTACATGTATGCTCGTTGGTGTACTGTCGAGTCGTGTGCTTACAAGCATTCAGAGTACGTGGCACTCATGCAACAGGTCATTCGTGATTAGTAATACTCTGCTCGGGGTACAGTACTATTAGGCGATGCCGATTAGGCGACGGCGATTAGGCGATGGTACTACAGTCATGTCTCGTTAATCCGGACCTCGTTAATCCGGATATTCGCCTTCCGGACAAGATTAGGCCAGGTCCCAATTTTTCCCCATGTTATATGTCTCGTTAATCCGGATCCGGATTCGTTAATCCGAACACGTTTTTCCAGATCCCAACTTCGATTTTTACACGTTAAATGATTCGTTAATCCGGATTTCGTTAATCCGGACAAATTCTAGTGCTTGACTCTTTAATCCGGACGCAAGTTGGCGCCTCAAAATTTCAATTAATTTCGCTAGCTGAACAAAAAATGTAAATGAGATCGAATTTGGCCATTCAATATCCAATGTCGGCAGAACAGTGGCTCGAAATTGATAGCCAGGAAGCCACTGACGAGGCGAGCAAGTATCAGTTGAGGAGCTTGTCACTCTTTATACGCAGGAGTCCTCTAATCTGTCAGACGAAGAGGATGAGGTAGAATTGCTGGCTGGGAATCCACAAGCACCTCCCACTCGTCTGGAGGCTTTCAATTCCCTGGCTACAATCAGTCGTTTCTGCCAAAGTGACATGGAGTACTTTTCGGCAGATGAAGTGCTCAGCCTCCGTTGCTTGGAACAGCGATTACAAACTTAGCTGCAGTAAACAGACCTCGATCACAGACTTTGTGTCACCGTAATAGAGAGTTACACTTGTTTAGAGCCTTTTTTATAGTGCAAAATTCGATAAAACCGTTACGTTTATATTCTAACAGGAAAAAGAACATTGCGGTACTGCTTTTAAGCTAAAAAACAACGTTTTTAAATTTTGTTTCGTTAATCCGGAAATTCGTTAATCCGGACAAAATCTGCTGGTCCCAACTTGTCCGGATTAACGAGACATGACTGTATTAGGCGACAAAAAACATTAATAGATAATAGTACCATTTAGGCGGCCCTTCCTAATCAGTCAGGGGTCTATAGCCGTGTTCAGCGATAAGCCGGAATACGCTATTTTTAACTATGCATGGCTAAGTGCCACTATAATCATGTTTCGTTAATCTTATAACTCGTTAACTTAAAGCTAAACACGGCTACAGTCACCTGCACTTACTGTCAATCCTCAGTTGCCGCCTGTCTGTTCCGTTTGGTGAAAAACATGCATGAAAAATCTGGCCGGATTACACCGGATGCTCGAACGGCCATCGATCACCTATTGCTTTGTTCATCAACCCCTTTGGATGCAGACGATCGCACTAATAACTTTGCGGAAGCAGCTCACAGAGTTTTGCAGCGAGAATTTGATGCGGCGCGTCCATCCATCTGGCACTTCATAAATGTTCTGTGACATGTGCAGAAATCCCGAGATGTTTTCTACTCTACTAATGAGTGCTCAATGAGTTGGAATTTATCAGTGGTGTTGCACATAATTTTGAAACGAATCCTTGAAATTGGTTTGCTATTTTGTTATGCTATGTTTTAGTTGCTATTGCGCTGTTTGTATTGTTGTGCTATGTTTTAGTATCAACCTATCTTGCCGTACGGACTTATTTAAGAAAATAGTACCGTCGCCTAATAGTACCGCTAAATCGCCTAATCGGCATCGCCTAATAGTCTTGCTTCGCTCTACTCGCCCCTCCGCAATTTGCACTCAGATCCCCGATTCGGTGGATGACGTCATGCATACATGTAACAGGGGGGTCTGGGGGTCTGCCCCCCACCGTCCTTAGGCCAGACCCCCCAGATGCCCCCCCCCCCGAGACGATTTCACCGACCCCCCCCCTCCGATTTTTCTGGCCAGTAAATTTTCGAGCAAATTTTTGCAATTTTTACACTTCCACACACAAAAATTGCCAAAATCGCCTGCAAAACAGCACTTTTTAGCTGTATTTCAGCCCAAATTAGCGATTTTTGGCAATTTTTAGCCAAAAAATTGCGATTTTTCTCGATTTTTGAGCGTTTTTCAGTGCCCACCCCCTCCCCCAAAATTTTGGCTCAGCCCCCCCCCGGCCGGCGCCAGACCCCCCAACCCCCCTCCCCCATCGGCGGATGACCTGTTACATGTATGACGTCATGTAACATGTATAACGGCCATACATGTAACAGCTCCGGGCCGACCTGGGGGAGGGGGTGGGGGGGTTTCCTCAGGTGGGGGGTCGAGGGGGGGTCGCCCAGGTGGGGGTCCCAAATTTCGAAAAGCTCCAAAACGCCTAGAAATGCGTTTTTAGCACGTTTTTCTCAGTAAGGACGCTAAAAATCGCTATTTTAAGCTGCCAAATAGCGTTTTAAAGCTAAAAATGACTAAGAGAGCTTCCAAAAACACCGATTTTTCTTAAATATCAGCAGTGGAAACGCCAAATTCGGTTTCCAAAGGCTTTTCAAGTGAATTTTAGGCTAAAAATTAGTGATTTCTGACCCAGTTTGTTAATACTGGAGCCACTACTAGTACTTGTATTTTTGGGTCGGGGGGAGGGGTCCCTTAACCTGTCTCGGGGGGGGGGTGAGGGGGGTTTGGCCTTTCCAGCAGGTGGGGTAACCCCCCAACCCCCTAGTACATGTATGATAACGGCCTACCGGCTTGGGCTCTCGCGGCCATTTTATTGGGTGGGGTGTGGGCATACATGCATGTACGAAGCCGGTTTGCGGGTTACCAGCTAGCTAGAAAGACCAAACCACCCTCACCCCCTGAGACAGTTTAGGGACCCCCAACCCAAAAATACAAGTAGTGGCTCCAGTACTAACAAATTGACTCAGAAGTCGCTAATTATTAGCTTAAAATTCGCTTGAAAAACCACTTGGAATCCGAATTTGCCGTTTCCGCTGCTGATATTTAAGAGGAATTCGTGTTTTTGGAGCCCTTTTTATCGCTTTTTGCTTGGTTTACCTCTGAAACGCTGTTTGTCAGCTTAAAATATCGATTTTTAGTTCCTTACTGAGAAAAACGTGCTAAGAACGCATTTCCAGGCAGTGGCGTATCCAGGATTTTAGAAAGGGGGTGTAAAATTTTGAAAGTGCGTGCCTGGTTGGGCCGCTGCTCAACCAGGGTAAGAAAATTTAGCAAAATTAGCCTTAAAAAACGCGTTTAAAACGCATTCCGAACTTAAAATTAACAGAAATTAGAGTGCGAACAATACCTAAAAAACCCAATACCCCAATACCCAATACTTGCATAGCTGGACCAAAAATTGCATTTCAGTGGACAGGTACATTCCAGTTGTGTACACAAGATTTTTGGCACTGCAACTAAAATTTTTAAGAGGCCTGGTTGGGCCGCTGCCCAAGCAGGGCGAGAAAAATTAGCCTTTCAGAAAGTATTTAGAAGCCATTTTGGGAGTAAAATTAGCAGAAATTAACAGTTTTGGTACTAAATATTTCGTAATTCAGTCGTGTTTCTTACTTCCGGCGAATTTTTTCCTAACTCGGCATTAGAAATGTCACCATTTTTATATTAGATAAGAACAGAGAAATTAATTACTGGTGTAGCGCTCAGAAAAGCGTACACTTTAGGAAATTCTACTAACGTTTAGTTGATTAGGCTATCCACAAACGGCATCGTTCCAGAGGGGAGGGGTCGGCTGAAATGCGACGATAGACCACACACCAGGAGGGAAGGTGGTTGGCAAAAAAGGACATTGCTTTTTTTTGGAATTTTAGCGAACTTTGATTGTATTATTTTCAATTTAAGTACATTCTGTTCAAGGTTTCTACATACCGAAAAGCTTCCCAGAGTGGTTGTAGGGATTTATTCAATTGATTGCGCGTATGGTAAGCAGAAAACATCACAGTATTGTATGTACTGCACTTTTATCGGGCGGTGGGTTAACCGAAAACGACGTCGCCTTAGTGGGAGGGGGTCCCCAAGAAACGATGCAAGGCGATTTTGGCGGGAGTGGCTCCGAAAAATCTGGATTTTGGAACAACGTCGTTTATGGACAGCTCCTTAACGTGAAAACAGCTTCCTAAACTGAGCCATCGATCAACTTTTTCGATTTTTTACATATCAATTTTTCAAGTCAACATCGTTTTTGCTCTATTTTTAGCCGTTCCAATTAGTATTGGGTATTGGGGGGTAAAAACCCCAATACCAATACCTGGAAAACACCCCAATACACCCAATACCCAATACCCAATACCAGTTCGCACTCTAACAGAAATTACAAGTTTTAGTCGTTTATCTCCCCGGCCAGTACTTGTACGTAGCGTGTATGTGTAATGTGTGAGCTTTCAGAAACCTAATGGTGCCAGGGATATACCGAGCTTCCAGTGCGGCGGCATTCGACCGTCACGCCTTTCGAACCTACAGCAGTACCAGCAGCGATCGTTCCGGTTCTGTCTTGCGCTCCCTACACGAACAAACGCCTTCCAGAACTGCGCAACAACCGACCTTCTCTGTGTCTGCGGCACTCGCCGAATGACTGTCTAGTCTTTCAGCTGTCACCACCCGTCTCAGCCACCAGTTCTCTAACACCTATCTATCTATCCATTGTTTCTGTCTTACCTACTACTAATACGGCCTGTACCTGTACTCTCTCACATCTGTCAAAGGTTAATGCGATGCTCTGCTCTGTGTAGGCAGACTGATCTCTGAGACGAGATCTATTCCCAAACCACGCTTTTTCATAACTGAACATAAAAGTACAACATTGTGTTCGTCTCGAGTTAGATGTGTTCTTCGTATGGATGTGTTTGCCCAGCGATGAGTCTCGAGCAAACAGAAATTGTTAGTTTACGGGCTAGACGAACGTAAAGGTAAATGATAGCCAAAACAAATGGTTTCACAAGAGATGCGAACTAATCTCTTTTTTTCGTCTACTCTCTAAACCGGTTTTTGTTCACCGAGACTCCAAGAACAACGAAAAAGGCGGCGAACACAAGACCAACCTAAGAAAGAGACGAGCGGAACTGTTCAAACTTAACGTTAGCAATTTGTGTTAGGTGTTGGCTCTTAATGAAATGGGCTAATTCTTTGTAATCGTGCTAACCGTTTCTCGCTGTTAGGTGGCTAATAGTTTCTTGTGGCTGATATTATCTTACGGGAGTATTCTCCCGCCATTTACAGTCCGGCACTTAACGCCGTCTATGGTACCGACGACACCGTATATGCTACATATTATGATACCCCACGTTCGGGCCGGTGGTGGTACCGATCCGATCCGATCCGATCTGGCGGGGGGGTCGTACAATGTACGGCCCTACGATCAGACCTGCACGGTCCATTTCGTTACCCCTTATATCGTCATCTCGGACGTTTGCCCTTCTTTCACTGCCAAGCCACTCAAGCCATGCTGTTGGGCGCCAGGTACTAAGAGAGTGCCTGGCGTGGTGACGTCATGGTGCTGACAGCTCCCAACGGCCACCCGGCGGACAGACGCTAAACCGGTATTGGCCTTATTGCTGGTTGCTCAGACGGCTCCTGACGTCGTTGATCTTCCCTCCAACGCGGCATGCTTTTTAGGAGCGGCGCTTTCGGTGCAACGGCAGATCCAGTTGGTTCCCATTTTACCTACTCACTGTAACCAGTTTTCGGTGGCCTGGGTGGAGCGTTGTGCCGACGACCAACTCTTTGCAGCAAGAAACTTGCCACGCCGAGAGGATGAACCACTATAACCACTAGGGATGCAGCGGCCGCCGTGACTCAGAGGCAGCGAGCTACCCACTGAGCCACTGACGCGGCGGTGGTGGTACCATAAGGTACCGGTACCTAGGCTAGTGGCACCATGGTCAACACACATTCGGCCACGGTGGTGGTACCATAAAGGTGACGGTGCCATATATGGTACCACTCTCTTCAGATTTCCTACCGTATGGTAGGCACCGGCACCCATGGCCATGGGTAAGGGTACCATATATGGTACCACCACAGCCCCCGAACGTGGGGTTACCATATATATGGTGTCACTAGCGTAGGTACCGGTACCATATGGTGTCGGTACCATAAACGGCGTTAAGTGCCTGACTGATTTTTATGTCTGTTTGTCTGATGCGTCTGTAACTGTCACGTCTGAATCATACGCGGGCATGGGGTGAGCGCCGACAGAAAAATTATTTCCGCATTACAGCTAAGCCCTGTGCAGTGTTTATAGTATAGAAGGATCAATTCAGTTTCAAACCGTACAATACATTGCATTACAAGGAAGCCCGCTCCTACTGTTTGGTAAGAATTAGAATTGAGATAAGGATTTTGATTTTAGCAAAAAAACGTGTATTAACTGAAAAATTTGCATTAGGTACTAGAAGTTTGGATTGTGTGAAAATCGAACGGCTGCTAGCTTTGAGTGGTAACTGCCCGTGTATGATCTGCAATACCGAACTTAACTTATGCATTACTAAACTATCGACCTCTTACTTTGTATATCAGAGATCTATATGTCCCCTATTTATACACCAAAAGTGTCAGACTGTTGTGCTATTATCCCTATAATTGAAAGAATAATACTGTATATGTATAACCGGTGTAGCACCCCCGTCTCTGTTTGTGCTGTCTAGTGCAAACAGCTAAACATAAAGTGGGTACGCATTTTATCAGCAACTGTGTTTGCTCTGTCGAGCTACTTCAAGAGAAGATTGGTGATAGCGATACCCCGTTTGCGCACAAATCACACAAGTAGAGCTTTCCACAAACCGGCAACGAAAAAGTACAGTACACACAGCAATTTGTAGGCTGGTTTCTGGAGCTATAACTCTCACTGACTGAGATTTGTAGGTCCCAGAAAGCCAGACTAACACACAGAGATCTATTAGTATTTGTCGTTGGGACTACTGACTGAATGGTGTTGGCCGTCCATTGTGGAAACGGACTGCTTGGAAGGCCGGGGCATGAGATGGGCCGGGATCTTGCTGGGTCCTTTCTTTAATCTGTAGAACAGATAGATGATCATGACCAGAGTGACCACTCCTGACATTATGGCGCCTATTATTATGTCGATTGTGTCATCCACTGGCAGATCTGACGGACAGGTCGAGGCTGAAATGGCAGAACTACTTGAACTACAGTACATGAAACACAGTCTGAAAGCAATTTACATCTCTGACACACTCAAAAAGACCTGTAAAATGACAAAAAGATCAACACAAAACACTGAATATAACTGGAACCGCTGTTCTGTAATACTTACTGTCTGAGGGCATTTTCTTGACATCAGCAAATGCGATCACAGTCAAATTGACGATATCCAGCGTGAGTTTATCGGAGACAGCGATTTCCTGGATGTGCAGACATTGCTCAGCCTTTCCGTCGTCATCAACGCTGATTTTCATGTCATAGTTGCCGTTGTCGCCAGCTGTTATGTTGGTTTGGGCGTGAAAGATGTGACCTCAAATCAAATTCACACAGTAGAGACAAGATTTTACTCTCAAACTACACAATGACAGGAAAGGGCTGAAATATCTACCATTCTGTAGTAATGATTGAATGGCAAGGAACAAACACTATACCGGTGTCAGTCAAATTGGGGAAGGTGTCTGGAACAAGACTCAGATCGGCGGTCAAGTCGACACTGTAGAGTTCGAAGGCTTTGCTGGATCGATTGGAGAAGACCAGTCCCAATATCCAGTCTCCAAATAGTTTCAGCTCCAGACGTTGTAAACCCGAGCTGGCGTTTCTTTGCGGAGTGGTTTTGGTCACTGCAGATGACTGTTCAGTAGTGGCAGTCTGTTCCGCCAGTTCAAGAGCTTTTATTGTGTTTGCTGCTTCGGTTGTTTCGGCGGCCGCTTCAGTAGGAGCCAAAGTTGATTGAGCACCAGCTGTAAACGTTCAATCCGCACTTGTTCCAACTGTCCATTAACTCATTTATAATACTCCTACAGCCAATTTCTGTCGGGTAGCAGCAGATGGGAAGCAGCTTAGCTTATTGCAAATTCGTAGCGGCTAAGTAGTGTTGCTATTAGTAGCACTCACCAAAACACAGTATAACTTGACGCAATTAGAGTTTTAAAAGCTAACTTTTCCCAGCAACCAAGCATTTTGAATAGACAGAATCACTTACAGTATCCGACCCATTGGCAACTGCTGCCGTCAGTGCTTGTCATTGGTGGCAGTTTGAATTTAGCTTCTTTCTCCTAAAACTGAGTGAATTGAGAAAAGAAACTGAATACAGAAAACACTAACAGTATTGTTCTCCTTATCAGGGTGAGTGGGGTAGGTGAGACGCATCTGCATAGAGGCGTCAAGCATGATGCAGTATCGCGTATTGCCAGTGTTGTCTATTGCTACTTTATAGCTTCCAACTTGCCAATCATCTGGTGCCTTGTAATTGTCAGTATTGTTGTCAGCGTACGCTGAAAAAACTGGCATGTAATGTTTTTCAAAAGAATTTCTTGATAAGCTATTTTAAGCTCATTTACATCTAATAAGCTTACCTTGTTGGTCTAGGGTAGAGCTCGCCCACTGGGGAGGTCAAAGTCAGAGAGGGCCGACACCACGGCTGTTTGGTTTCCAAAAAAAACTCAAGCCGGTTATTTTTTCGGTTTTTTTGGTTTTTTCCAAAAGTTATTTTCCAAAATGACTGAAAAATTTTTTAACAATCGCTTTTTATTGCAGAATTCAACGAAATAGCGTGAGTTTTATTGCAAAATGCACTAATTTCATTTTTAGATTAGTAATTTGATTTTAAAATAACAGAAATACAATAATAAAAGTTGCCAGAACATCGGTAGTTTTTGCCAAAAACAGTTAAGTTATACCATGGAAATGCTTGTAAGGCTTCTATTAAGGCATGCATGCAAAGCATGTGAAGCAAATTTTAACCTATTATTATTGTGCCTATTTCCTTTAAAAAGTTCTTGAGTTTTTTCGGCATTTTATTTTTTCCGAGCCCCCAACCCGTCTTTTTTCGGAAAAAAACTGAGGAAAAAACGACCCAACAGCCATGGCCGACACCCTCAGTCCCTTTTGCCCATTTCTGGCCTGATGGGTAAATTTGTCTTGGCCACATACCGAACAATACCCAAGCTAAAAAGCCTAGATAATCTGGTGTTCGATATGTGGTTAGAACAGCAATTACTTCTTTATATTAAAGCAGCTTAACTTGTCTTACCTGTGGCGAGGAAGACCAATAAACTTGAAAAGAGGAGAATTGAATACATAGTGAACTCTAAAGTTGTGCGAGCGGTCAAAGTATAACACAGCTAAGACCAGTTTGTGAATAATAATACACCCAGCTAGTCTAGCTTGCTTAAATAAAGCGCCGTTTAGAAGTTTGCACTGTCTGATATGACGATAAGATGGTGACGTCGTGGGACAAAGTAGCTTGTTAAGCTATGCGCAACATGTTTTGAATCATTGCCTAAATAGCTAAGGTGCCAGGATGCTTTCGGGAAATCGGAAAACTGTATGTAGCTCAAATGCAGCTTCACTGTCCTTTTTGCAGATTTATCCACTTGTGCACAAATAATTATTATTGGATCAGTTGTTTAGTTGTTTATGCATTAATGTTAAGAAAGTTACCTACGCACATACGTACCACCTTTCTCATTAACTGTAGCTATTAGCTTTTCGAGAAATCACCATTCTCTTAAGTTTGGGGCCGTTAGTGACATGCATTAAGTAAATTGAGCAAAGAACACACTTGAGACTTCTGTGCATAAATTCAACTTTGCTTTTCGTACATATTTTTTCATGTAATAAGTTAAGCAAGCGTACAGTATGTTTGTAAGCATCATCGCGGGATATTGAGTGGAAAAATGGTTTTCGTAATCGAAAGATTAAAAAATGTCTTAAAGCTTTGTGTAGTTGCAGACCCTGTGCTACCGATATCCCTCCATATGGTACATCCGTATAGCGCTGTGTAGAGTACCCCGGGTACTAAAAATGGAGACAGATTTTTATTCTGAAGTGAGCTTATCCATACAAATCGTGCGAATATTACCGTATTTTTTGGTGGTAAACCTTGTTTGTTCGAAGAAAAACAGTAGATAATGCAATCATAGAGGTTCTGATGTACATACGTAAAGAACCTATATTTTACATACTATAGGCCGTAATTTGAACAAACTACACGTAATATTGTTAGTTTCTTATTTAATAGAGCAGATTTTGTCGAGTGCCACATATTGTACCCGGGAGGGAACTATAAATGGATCAATTTAATTTTTGCAAAACCCTAAGTGCCATACCCGGGTACTATAAACAACACTATACAGCATTTGAATTAGGTCGCGGTCAGAGATGGATTTTCTCAATGATTCAGTAACTGTCTTTCCAATCATCAATCAAAAGGCGCAGCCAACTAGCGACCGGTTAATATTAAATCAACTGATCTCTGCCCCGCACTAATCACATTTCTTTATACCCTGTTTGTTTCTGTTTCAGCGGTCGTTTGTCACCTTTTAGGCGCCGCTCGCCGCCCCTGGAGAGAGTGGTGCTCAGTTTTTTCTGCCGTCCAGACTCACTGGTGCGTGCTAAAATGCGACTTGAAGGAAATTCGATAGCTAAAGACTAAGCCAGCTTCCGATTTCGCTCATTACTCCTCTGCAGAGACTTATGTAGTAGTCCTCTGGCATGCCAAGTCGCATTTTTGGACGTCGGCAGTGTAGGAAATGCGTATCTTCTTGTACGTCAGTTTGTTGCTGATTTTTGTGGCCGGGGTCTACGGTGTGTTCCCTTCTTTACGGGCGGATGCGTTTTGTGAGTTGGTGTGCATGGCTGAATCTGACCCGTTGTCCTGTTTCAACCACTGCATTCATATGGGCGAGTTGAAGCAGGCCAAACGAGCTGCCTGGCTTATCCCGCGAGGCACTTACATAAAAGCTCATCGCTTCGACACTGTCAAACGACGGGCCTGGCTGATTCCTAGCGGAACCTATTACAAATCGCATAGAGCTGGCAAACGCTCTTTGAAGAAGAGATACTTGCTGGTTATGAGTCCCGAAAGCAGCGATCAACAGCAGTGAATTGTTATCGTTTTGATGTTTCGAAAGCTCGTACAAGGGTGCTAGCTAATTGACGTTGTAATTATAGAACAGGAGGAGTAAGTTAATACTGAGAGGCAAATTTTCGGCGCTAATTGTCTGCGTTACTTAGTACAGTCATGTCTGGGTAATATGGTTAATAATCCGGATATTCGCCCTCTGGACAAGAGTAGGCCAGGTCCCAATTTTCCCCCATGTTATATAACTCGTTAATCCTGATTTTTAGACTCTGCACATACATATCCAGGGATGCAACCGAATACAAAATACCGAATGCCGAATAGGATTTCCGGAACCAAAAAATACCGAACAGTAGGAATCTTAGGATTCTGAGTTATATGAGCTGTAAATTATAGAATTTTCTCATGAATACTTGATCTAATGTATTGTCGTCTGTATGGTGTACGATGGATGTACGTACATACAGGCTTTACTAGAGAAACAAATCTTTGAAAACACCGCCCTGTAGCTAGGGCTAAAACCAGACTCTCCAAACACCTGCGCCGTCCGCTGCGGGTTGCAAACATGCCTGCCCTGATGAGTGATGTGCAACCAAACCCTAATCCATAGCGGCGGACGTTGGGGGGACACAACATTTAATGTAATATCCCACCTCTAAAAGCGTTAAGGTTCGGGTTGGGTGGTTAGCGATCGGACGGACGACCTTTGTTAATTCGCTGAGACCGTCGGAGAGGTGGTGCAGCCAGTGCAGGTTCATGCACGTTTGGTACCCCCACCTCAACCGTCAGCCATTGCTGCTTGGGGTAACGATAACGCTCCATTTTGCGCGCATTCCTTTTCTGCCCATTAGAAAGCATGTACGTCCATTTGCCAAGGACTTGCACAACCCGAAGCGGCGCAGAGAATGGCGAACAGCCTTTGCGCGCATGCGGCAAGCGTACTTTCTAACAATATCTCGCCTTGTGAAACGGGCCACGATTGCGTTGTAGCAATTGCGGGCGTGGCGCAACCGTAGGTGATAATACCACAGCGTCTTGACGCAACACGGGCTCATAACTGAGACGCAACTTGCGACCAAGGAAGCTTTCGACAGAGCTAGCAGTGCCGAGCGTTGGCGAAGTAGAACGGAAGTTGGCTAGCACCCGTTCTATGCCAGTCTCCCCAAGGAGTTTGCGGGGCAGCAAAAGCTTGCACTGCGTGCTCGAGCGTGCGATTGAACACCTCAACAACAGCGTTTTCCTGCGGATTGTACACAGCAGTGGGAATGAGCTTCATATGTCGCGCGTGCAAAAAGTCAGCAAACTTCTGGCTGCGAAACTGCGGACCATTCCTGCTCAGGGTTGTCGTAACACGGGAATAACTTGGAGAAGCAGCTCGTGATGCGGCCGGAAGTGATATCGTTGGTCTGTCCGCAGCGTGAACATGCTGACCAGTAAGCACTTCTCGAAAGAGTCACAGCTCCAACCCGCAGCTAAAGTTTCGTGTTCACCAGCAGAGTAATTGCCCTCGCGCGACTGTAAGGTACATTTGTATGCGATGCAAATGCGATTGGCACTTCGCGTCCGTTTTGCATCTGGTTAAGACCGGCTCCAAGTCCTAAGTCCGAACTTCCCACTGTCAGGAAAGCTTCACTGTTTGTTGGATCGAACGTGTAGATCTTGAGCTCGGCGGCAACCATCGCTTTAACGTGCTTAAAGAAAGCTGACACTTTTATCCCACACAAAGCGAGTGCCTTTGTGAGTCAGCGCGCGCAGCTGTTCCACATAGAAGCAAGATCCGGCAAGAAATCTGAATACTAATTGACCATGCCCAAAAACGACAGCAGTTGCTTTCTAGTACGCGGGCGCGGCGCATGCTTAATTGGCGCCAAATTCTTAGCGTCCGGCCGGATACCATCATCGGCTGTAATCACATCCCCTAAGAAGGGAATTTCGCGCACAGCAAACATGCACTTTGCCAAATTTAAGCGGAAATCTTTGGCAGCGAGATTCTGCAAAACTGCGTGAAAATTGCTATCATGCTTTGCCTGCGTAGTGCCATACACAATTATGTGATCAAAGTAGGCCTGCACACCATTGCACTCTGCGAGCGTTTGAGCATGAAGGCGCTGGCACACCGCAGCTGAGTCCCTCACTGAGCTGCTAGGAACTGTCGGCTACACGTCTTTTCCTCGCGGACAGTTCCTCGCCGACTTTTCCTAGCTACGACTTTTCCTCGCGCGACTTTTCCTCGTAGGAATAAATATTCCGAGCCAACAGTATGTTCTTATCAAGCCTACGTAGGGCACAAGGTTAGTTGGCCGGCCGGGAACAATCGGTTAGCCGGTTGTAAATCATCGACAGCAATCAACACCTGACCGGACCCGTGCTCATCACAGTCCTCTTTTATCTCTCTGTTTGCTGATCTCGCGTAAAGATGCGGTTAAACAACAAAAGTGCGGTAGAGAAGTTTCTCTATAGAAGATGGACCAAATTTGGTCGGTCTCCAGAAAATCGTCCAATAAGCTTAAAAATAGGTAAAAATCGATCTGGATTTTTGCAAAATGAACAGTGGGATGTCAGAGTACCAGCAGAAAACTCGATAAAAAATCGATTTCTCCAAAACCAAGCTAAGAATATTGGCGTTTGAGCTTGTCTAAATTCAACCTCTTTCCTTTCATCACTTGGAGTCTGAGGCGTTAGATAGCCGCGTCAGTGGCTCAGTGGGTAGCTCGCTGCCTCTGAGTCACGGCGGCCGCTGCATCCCTAGTGGTTGTAGTGGTTCATCCTCTCGGCGTGGCAAGTTTCTTGCTGCAAAGAGTTGGTCGTCGGCACAACGCTCCACCCAGGCCACCGAAAGCTGGTTACAGCGAGTAGAAAAAATGGGAACCAACTGGATCTGCCATTGCACCGAAGCCGCTCCTACAGCATGCCAATTTGGAGAAAGATCAATGACGTCAAGTGCTGGCTGAGACGACACAACAAGGCCAATACCGGTGGGGCCAACGGCCGGGCGGCAGTGGACGCTGTCAGCACCTTGACGTCAATGCGCTAGGCACTCTCTTAGTGCCTGGCGCCCAACAGCATGGCTAGAGTGGCTGGCAGTGAAAGAAGGGCAACGTCCGAGATGACGAAACCACGGGGGAAGCGGAATGGACCTCGAGTCTGATCGCAGGCCGTAAGGCCCCCCCGCACATCGGATCGGATCGGATCGAGGCGTTAGATAGCCCTTGAATACCGAGTTTCAATTTTGAATTACCCAGTTAGAAAAAAAAATCTTCACTATACCTATTTTGCCCAGACTTTTAGTCTAAAGCTTAATAGATTTTTGTTTAGTAGTAGTGACCGTTGATTTTTGCTTGCATTCTATTGGTCGCCCTTCTTATAAATGTTACATTTTCTTACACTCATCAATTGGCATTGAAAAGGATTCTAGTAGCTAAAAGCTATTTCACATAAGCATTTTCAGATCAATCTTAACTTATTTCCCGAATTTTGAAGGTTTTACCGAGTTTACTGAATTGTTTACTGAGTACTTACCGGGTTTATTTAGAAAAACCCAGTACTTACTCGTACTTGCTGGATTTCAAAAAATCGGGATTTACTTGCTGAATAATAACCAAGTTTCAGAAATTTGAGCTGGGCATAACACTGCCAGCAAAACGGAAGACATCTACACTGGCAGGGCACTCCAATGAAAGGCTCTGATAAGAGCGCGGGTTATGGTGCAATAACGGTAGAAGTTATGCAAGGCCTGGGTACAAGGATGGGTGTTGTCCTGTTTCATTTTTTCAGCCGGTTTGGTGGAGCTCTGCTGATGAGCCCGGACCACTGAGCCCGATTTTCAGGTCCAGAGCTTACCGGGTGAAACCTGGAAATCTTGATCATCGGGTGGATCGGTTTCCTGTCATATGGGACTGTGTTTGAAGTCCCTATGTATGGAAACTGTGAAGCTGCGTTTGACAACAATGTCTTCCTCTAAACCAGTACGTTGAAGGCTCTTGCAGTGAGATGTTGAGCTTGAAATATCTTCTGCTTGAACCTGATATGACTCTAGAGGTTGATCTATGTGATACGTTCTTGGTGTATGGATGTCAATTTTTTGCAGTTTCAAAATTATGGGCTGGTTTTGGAATGATCTTTAATAAGCTACCAAACAAGTCAAAAAGCAATTTTGCACAAAATCAGGCAACCAAATAATTATGCTTACAAGTACTGCTGCAGTAATAAGAGTGTGCTACCCGAAAGGGTAACTAATACACATTGACATAACAAAATAAATCCATAATTGTCCTGAGCTGTCCGAAAGGACAGTGGAATCCAAACAAACAAACAAATCTACCAGTGGATGCTGGTCAAGCTTAAGCAGCTTCAACGTGGACTGTCCCCTATCTTTATCATGACAGATTTCGAGCTGTCTGCTGGTCATATTCTCCCAAACCCCGTGTACGCAATAAGCGCATCAACAAGTGTTTGACTCTGATTGTCTCCGATTATCGCAACCGCCGCCTGGATGACTATCTTAGAGGGTTCGCTGATAACTTTTCGCAGTGTGTAGCATGTGTGTGTATGTTATTCGGCTTTAGATAACAGCCGAAACGTTGTTATTCCGTACTGTACAAAAGAGATAAAACGTTTTTACTCATACGAGGAAATCGCGCGAGGAATAGTCGCGCTAGGAAAAGTAGTATGTAGCTAGGAAAAGTCGCGCGAGGAACTGCCCGCGAGGAAAAGACGTGATACCACTTCAGACCTATCGGAAGCCTTTTGTAGCGGCGCAGCCCTTGATGCGCTAGCGTGGCGGTTAAATGCGGGCTGGCTTCGTCCATTTGGATTTGCGAAAACGCCTTAGCTATGTCTAGCTTGCTGAGAAGCTTGGTGCCCTGCAATTCAAGAAACAACTACATCACGTTAGGCATCGTACGTATATGTCGCAGTGGCTCGAGTTAGGACTTTTATTAGTGAACAACCACAGGCGTAATGGCGAGCATGACTGACTCACTGACGGCGCCTATCCCCGGACCGGTCGAGACCATACGTGTGACCCTACACATTCCGTAACACAAATTAGAATGCAACGGGCACTCACATATAAAACAGGTACCTTCTCAATCATACGCATTCGCACACACACGACAGTATAGCGGCCTGACACAAGAGGTGAGAGAACAGACGTAATCCGATATCAGCCATACGGCTTTTGGGCAGCGTGACCATGACAAATGAACGTGACATATCCGAAAAGCAGTAAGAATATTGATATTTAAAATTTTTGTGGCCAAATTAGCCGAATTTTCTTTAAAATATGCAAATTAATTTTTATTCAGTGCTAAAAATACCGAAACCGAACATGTAGCTGAAAATCAAATACCGAATTATTCGGTTCATACCGTATAATACTGAAATTCGGTTGCATCCCTACACATGCCGCCCACTGGAAAATGGCGCAAATAAACAAGCAGCACCAAGCGAAGCAAATAAAAAATGACTTACCAAACCAAAGAGGTAGACCTCTTTCTTGTTAGTTAGTAGTTGGTTGGTTGCCATCACCTCACGAGGGTGGAGTGTCTGAGTGCTCACACCATACCCCGTGCCAGGCATTGGCGGCCCTCGTGTGGCCTGACCCCACCACAGAGCACCCCGAGGGGTGACAGCGTGGCCGCTGCCGGGGCCAGACCGAGGACCTGTTGTGTTGAGAGAGGACAGCAGGCCGTCAAAGACCTGAGTCAAGGAATCAGCCAGAAGCTGCTGGTGACTGTTAGCTGTAGAAAGAGTTGTGAGAAAAGAAGTAAGCGGACGACTGGTGACTGCCCATAACGGCGGAGGCGACACAAACTCGCTCTCTCAACCGCACGGCTACGCAGCAAACACACAGTGAAGGGAGCCAGGCAGGCAGGGAGGCAGGCAGGCCGGCCGGCCGGCCCGCCCAGCCCTGGCGCCTGGATAACAAAGACGTTGCGTCAGTTCTGGCGGTCTTTGGGCAGTTTGAAAATCGCCCAGCATCGCAAAACGATTCAAGGATCATGAAAGAAAGGATTTTCCGCAAATAAGCCAGTGGGCAAGTATTAGATTTTGGCATTTGCCCTCCCTCCACATTGAAGAAAAAAAGCCCATGGGTTATTCATGGAAAGCTCTTTTTCTGCTTTTTATATCATTAGAAACTGAACAGTCGCACGCAAATGCAATCGTTTCGTTTCTAGCTGCGTTGTGATGATGGTCAAATAGCATAATTATACATGGTGTTCACGTTTTGACACTGATCGACAGTCTGCTGAGCGGGGAGTATTTAACAGTACCCATGACAAGTTAACTCTTTCAGCACTTTCTTTAAACCAAATTTGCCGGAATGCTTGTTGTTGTTTTCAGTCTGTACCACTGATAAGTGTTATCACAGTTAGTTAGTTGCGTCATAGCTGTTCAGTAAAATCTTACGTCTAGCAAATCATTGGCGACTATAAAGTGAAATGTCAGATTATGTTTAGAATGCTTTGAGGCCATTTTTCATCGGAATCTTTCTGTTCGATGCGTTTTGCAATAAGCGGTGGCTTATTATTGAATGTTTGAATAGACAGACTGGTGCTGGCAGATCATGACAAATCGAGGGTGCCGCGGCAGCGGCAACCGGTCGAGGTTGCCGCGCCAGCGGTCTCCCTATTATGCGCGTTTTCGGTTTTACTGTTGCATTTTTACGTCATATTGCGTAATCGTAATGGTTATACAAAGTACGGTATACGGTAATGGTATTGATTCAGGTAAGGCGGGAATTTGATTTGTTGTCATTTGGTTTAGTTGTCTGTGGGCAGTTTACACGAATATAGCAATGCTAGCCGGTATACTTTTTTACTAGAAATAATAAGAAACAATAATAATGATAATACTAATAATCGTTATATCATCACTGTCGTCTCTGTTAGTATAGTGTTGTTGGACCGGGAGTTTGTGTTGTATTGTGGTCGGACGGCTTTGGTTGTAGTGGTTTCTGTCGAAAATCGCTTGTAAATGGTGTGTCAGTATTCGGGTTGAGGAGACGGATAAGTATGATGGAGTCGGTTGCGCCTGTAAACGCAGTGTAGTGACTGATACAAGTATCAAGTTCAGATAATACGTAATAAGTTGACGAAATTAGTAAAACAAGGACATATAAAGCTACGTTAATATTACAATGATCGAGTAGTTTTTTATGCGAATGGCTAAATATGGTTCGCAATAGTTTGTACGTAGAAGGGAGATATTACACCGATGGGATAGTGCAGACAAGGCTCTTGATGTTTGGGCTTTGAATGCTTCAGTAGCAAAGGCAATCCGAGTATCCATAAGCGTTTCTTCTGAACAGTTAATGCTGAAAAAGGTAAAACAAGTACAGTTAGAGTATGCTAGGCGGACGCCGCTCAATGTTTATAACAAACGAGTGCATCAAACTTTTGTTTAGGCCAACTGAAGCACTGACTGGCTGGCGGATGGTTTCTCTAGATATTTTTATTGTATGATGTAACCAAATCAACAAATAGGTATAACAAAAACGAAATATCACTGTAGGAGGCCGGTCGGCCTCCCAATAAAACAAATTGTTCAAGGCACATATTCAATTTATATTCTACAGCAAAAATAACAGACGTGAAACAAAGAAACTACAGAGCAAAGACACAGTACGGGAGGCCGGTCAGCCTCCCTACAGACACAATATTACACGACGTTGCCTAAACGGTCAGAAACTTTTCAACTGTACTGGTAGTTATTCTAGGAGTTTTACCTCAAAGTTTTAAGGATTTGCTCGCATTTCCAACTAATTTTAGCATCTAAAGCTACAATATCTGGCACGTACAGGTGGTACGGTACCGCGTTATAAACGGTTTGTCTCTCCGACCAAAGCGTGGTTTTGTACACAGCACAAATAGTTCTAACGATTCTTCTACCTTGTAACTGGAGCGGGGGTCCGAGGGCCCCGTTAAACCGAATCGTATCCCAGTTCCAAGTGACTGCTGGGTCAACACCATTCATTGCTAGTTGCATACGTTGTCTAATGCCTCCAAGTTTGGGGCAGATACTGTAAAAATGCACGGGATTGTCGCCGTTCGGCGCATTACACATTGGGCAGAACGGGTTCTGACTACGTAAAGATACCCCAAATGCTAGTGCGTTATGTAGTACCTTATATCCTGTTATCCGTTCATAGACCGGTAGCTCTTTTGACAAGATTTCTGGCCATACCGTTTCCCAATCCAGAGTCGGCTCTCTGAGTACGCACTGTACTGGGTTGACCTCTGAGTATAGAAATTTCAAGTACACGTTTTTAGTCTTGAATTTATCCCAAACGATTTCGGGTAAGAAATTTTGGCTTTTTCTAAAGGCTTGTATAAACTTGCAGAGATACTTGTTAGATTGACTGACCGTTGCAGCCGCATGTAGGTACTCATTTCCAGTAATTTGTTGACAGTAATTACGTATGTTAGGAAGCGTTCTTCCAAACCAGTAGACCAACTGGGCCCACCACACCCGTCTTTTGGGTAGATTGCAACCTTCAAAAAGTAACTGAATAGTCTTCAGATAGATACTTTCACATCTGTAGTTTAGCATAGGCAAATTAAGGCCACCGTCTTTCCACGGGCGTACTAAGGTATCGGTTGCTATTGGACGCCATTTTGGGTAATCCCAAACGAAATTCAAAATCATTGTTTTAACTGCCTGTAAGTCACAGGGCTCTGGTGGGTCGAAAGGTATGATATGGTAAATCTTAGATATTAAGTATATGTTTACAAATCTGATACGGTCGTACCAATTCATATGTTTTTTAAAGCATACTTCAAGCCGTTGCTTCATATTCCCAATCGCTTTTTCCCAGTTGGATCGATGCTGTTTTTGAAAGTCATTTTGTACATAGACTCCAAGAATTTTCAGTTCATTTCTTATGTGCTCAGCTGGTAACCCGTACGTAAAATCGGGCGCTACATACCCCAGCGGCATAACTTCGGTCTTTTCTTTATTGATTTTAGCTCCTGATGCTTTACAAAAACGATCCATTTCATTTTCTAGATGGACATAGTCAGCCGGTCGGCTCAAAAAGAATACGTTATCATCTGCATATGATAAGCATTTCAGTTCAGTCATGCCCGAGTAGTACGGTAGTCGGTACCCTTCTATCCTTGTGTTTGCCCGTACGGCTGCAAGGAAAGGTTCTGCTTGTAAGACAAATAATAACATAGACACAGGACATCCCTGCCTTATACCTCTAGCTATCTCAAAGGTCTGAGTAAAAGTACCGTTCACCTGTACTTTAGCTCTGATTCCTTCGTATATGGTTGCAATCCATCTCAAGAATATGGGGCCAAATCCCATTTTGTGTAGAACTTTCTGCATCCAGATTTGGTCAACTCTATCAAAGGCCTTTTCGTAGTCATAGGCCATTAGCAGCACTCCATGTTTCTTAGCTTTTAGATATTCCTGAGTTGTCGCGTTCTCCACGACTTGATTCTTGTTGTAAGCGATCCAAGTCCTTCTGTAAGTCCTCCTCTCTGGTCTGCTTCATTTTACGAGCTACGAGTTGTCCGTACATACAGGTGATTCGGCCAAGGTGCTCCTTGCCTTTGTCCCACCAGTTCAAAATTTCCGTTCCTATCGGTTTTTGTGTCCGCCAGTACCACCAAAATCTTTGCACTTTTAGTTTAAGTTCGTCATGTTTTAGCAGACTATTATTACACTTCCAAAAGCCTCTGCCCCACCGCGTCCAGTGGGGCTGTTGGATTTTGATACGTAATTTTGCGTGATCAGATATCAGAGTAAACGGCTCGTACTGTATTTCATTCAGAAAACGTTCCGTTTCCTGTGAAGCATAGATCCTATCAATACGGCTGTACGCATTTCTGGAGGAGAAACTATACGCTATTTTATTAGGATAGCGGTTCCGCCACGCATCAATAAATTGACTATTGTACAGTAGGTTGAACAACACTTTAGCCTGTCTATCAGAGGGCTGTATTTCGTGCGTAGCTCTATCCAACTGAGCATTGGGGACTGCGTTCCAGTCCCCTACCAAGTAATCACACTTTTTCGGTGTCCACACGTTCGAAAAGTGTTCTACCCATCCTCTAAGTCCACCATCAGTCTGGCGCGAGGCATAGATGTTCCAAATTCTAAATTTCTTTTGACCATATATCAGTTTTAAAATCTGGACAGTCCCAGGCATTTTTACATCGCACGACTTAACAGATTGAATAAGCTCTCGTTTTACAAGAAAAGCTGTTCCTCCGGAATGGGCCGTCCCCATATTCCAGAAGATTTCACCATCAAAATTTCGTTCTACTTGAGATTTCAAGAGAGGACTAGGATTATGGATTTCTTGAAGGGCCGTTATATCGGCTGACCGAATTTCGTCTAAAACAAATTTCCATTTCGGAGTCGCTAAAATCAAATCTTGATGTCCTACCAATCCATTTACATTGTACGATACCAATACGAGATTTTTTGCCGCAGCCATTGTTACGCTTTAGAGGAGCCCTTGCTGTTTCTGGGCCGAGGCGCCGTGTTTTTAGTTGCACCTGCGTTCCTCACAGTAACCTTGTCAGTTTTTTCTGGTTGTTTATCCAGAGTCGGCTTGTCAGGCGGATGTAAGATTTTTGGTCGTTTTTTATCGAAACTAAACTCTGCCGATCTCTGTCGATGTTTCGACACCCTAGCTGGTTCTGAGGTCACAGAGCCGGTTTCGCTTGCTTCGCTGGCTGAGGAGATAGTTGCTCTCGCATTAAAAAATTGCTCCATTACTGCCTTTCGGCTTTCGTCTGCAGGTTTGTCTGAGAACTGTCCAGTTAGCTCCTCGATGGAGCCAATTGGACACACCATTCCCTCCACGCGCACACTTTCGTCCATCTCCTGCTGTTGCTCTCCCAGCTCTGGGTACTCCGTTACGTCATCAAGGTCTGGACCAGGACAGGTCCAGGCCGTGTGACCCTGCTTTCCACAGTGTCTACAGGGTGCCTTACACTCTCTAGCAAAATGACCAAATTCCTGACAGTTGAAGCATTTTAGCTGATCTTTTTGACCCTCATATTTCGGATAGCACTTGCAGCCCTCAACATAAATTACCGGCGGAATCAATTTCAGTTGGCCATTGAAGAACACATGCCTGATTCCGTTTTCTACCCCTTGCAAGGCCTCGGGTTTGCTGTGTTTACAGCGGTAGACTCGGTACGCATTTCCGAATTGTTTCATTTTTGCGAGCAAGCCTTCATCGTCAATTTGCGAGCCGAGACCAAAAACAGCAACCTTCGTTGTTGCATCGCGTACTCTTTGTTTCTCGCTTTCGATCATACCTTTTATGGTTTCAACGGCATCGTAAGCCTCAAAGTCTGTTTTCTGGTCAGAGTTCTCAGGGTTTTCGATCGTGATAACACCTAGATCTTTGAGCGACTCGAACATTGTGTTCTTATACTGAATGCTTTTCGCAACGATCAAATACCCAGGTAGTTCTCCCCAGGACTGAATAGACTGCAAAACTTCAGGCAGCGTCAAGAAGTTTACGACTAGATCTTGTCCAATCTTTTCTATTACTTGAGCGACTGACGGAACATACTCAGGCTTGTCCACTGTTGGACAGAAGTAGAGTGATTTATCGTACTTGGACTCCCAGTTTTCGCCCAGTGCTTTTTGGAGATTGAATCTCCTTTCAAAAGGAGGCCGGTCGCCCCCTGATCGCTCAGCCATGACGGCCCCTGTTACACGCGTGGCTTTTACAGCGCAAGGCCGCGTGCACCCTAGGCCAGCACCAATCAATAGACTTACACCGCACGGACAGGTCAAGGGTCAGTTAGTTGCAGCCCAAATCCAACCACTTTGTTAGTCGAACCAATGAATGAACCAAACAGCAACGAAAGGCAGGTCCTTGAATCACTGTCCCCAAAGGCTTCTTGTCCACTTGTCGTCTGGCGGATGGTTTCTCTAATCAAAAGTTGAGTGCACTTCTTTTTTTCTAAGCACTGAGGGTGGCTGCTTTGTCTAATGATGAAACATTGCCTGAACTGGTTTCTTGTAAAGACTGATGGGTAAAGACAGACAAAAGCGCCAGTGAATTCGATGATGGAGAAGACGGATGGCACGTCAAATTCCATACCATCTTACTAAAGGGCAGCGCACGCAGCAGCCAATACAAAAGTGTGAAAGCAGGGCGGCAGAGGCCTGCATTCATTGCAGGAAGCTTTGCCGCAAATGATTTACAACCGGTTTTGGTCAGCTGGCTCACCCTTGCCCTCCTAGGCTGTTCAAGCAGCGGGACAACGAGTCTAAACTTGTCGCCATTCAATTAAGAACGTGCAGCGCGCCCACAAAAACCGAGAACACGCAGAATTTCAGCGATACATAAGACAAAAAATGAATCGAGCAAAAGTCAGAAAAAAATTTAGTTAGTCTTTTGTTGCTCGTCGCTAGTATAGCGTTCGAAAGCATGCTGATTTTGTCTATAATGATCACTTGGAGTTGGGTGTATGAAGCTCTATAGCATTCCGGAGGTTCGGACACTGGTAACATTCACAATGACTGAATGATCTGCTATCCCGGCCATGCTCAAATTGCCAGCCGGCTGCCGGAAAGCGGCGAAGTGTAACAAGTTACATAATCGCACAACATCTAGTAACAAGTAACTGAGTGAGTTACAAGTAGCACCCCGATTCTACATCTTTAACCAAGATGATCGAATCTGTTATCAGACAACTGCTTTTGACTTCCGTATTATTGTTTTGCACATCAAAACACCAGCACATCCACAACTAATGACTGCATCCTACCTCAGATTACATGTTCTCCTCATATCCCTTATTTCATCGATTATCGGCAGATTTCCCCCGCAACCGCACCTAGAAAAGTCGCTATAAAACTCATGCCCACAGACGCACATTATCGCGCGACTGGAATATTTGTACAACTGCCCTAGCTACAGAATAACCACAGTTAAAAACATTGGGGTCCAAGCCCCAGTACTTTAACTCGCTTTAAACGACAATTTTCACTATGGCAAAAATAGGAAAAAAACCAAGTTTAGCTCATCTTAAAGATAGCTGCGAATTTTACTGTGCCAGTAGGTCTACCTTAGTCGAGATCCCCTCACTAAACCAATCGTAGGATTCTAATCCGTGGACGCATTGCATATGCATGCGCAAGAACGAGTCGCTAGATATAACAACTAGCTATCCATTAACCATAAATATAACAAACTTCGTCCTAAACCCAGCACTTTAGTCCGCCAAAACAAAAAATTAGCGAAGAAAGATCTACACTAAAAACACTAATCTGCGCATTTGGTAGTCATGCCAACTTTTGAAGCATTCGGATAATGGAAAATTCGAAAATATGTAAACTAAGGAAATGCTCACTACGAACTTGGCAATTTGGAAAACATGCACAATAAGAAAAAACCAACCACCAACACCCTGCACCCTACTCACTACTTTATCTTTACACAATTTACACATTACGCACAAAATCATTTAACTTAACTATTTGTTTCCCAACTACAGCCGTTGAGTTGACAAATTCAAAGCTGTTCTATTGACATACGAAAACGGCCCTGGGCCCATATAAAGGCAAGGAAATCATAAGAAAAGTAGCGGGTCATAGACACGCATAAAAACGGTCGAGGTTGCTCACACAATACAACAGCCCACATACCTGTTATCGACCAATAAAGGCAAGGAAATCACCCCCTCCCTCCCCTGAACAAATCCCTATTAAAGCAACCAATTTCCAAAAAAAACAAAACACAAAATAACGAAAAAATCAATAACACCATCCACATATAAAATCGATTTCCAAAAACAACAAGAAATACAAAGATAACATCTGCAAAATAAAACATCACAAAAAATGAAAACACGATGCTCATCAGGAAACCTCGACGGCTTTGCTTTTATTTAAAAATAGCAAAAACCACACTTGCCAGGTAAAATCGTCTGAACGGTTGAAGTGTGGGCGAAAACCAGTTATTTGTCAAAACCTACCTACAGTATCGTTCATATCTCAACAGCATATACTTTTTACCTGAACACACCAAGCAGAAGCAGGCAACGTAAAATGTGTTATCATAAGAAAAGTAGCGGGTCATAGTGCACAGTTATTGTTTTATTAACCCGTGCTCTGTGTATTGATGCTGTATCTGTTTCTATTAACATTAAGCGTCATTTCTACCTGCTGCATTATCGTGTTAGGATTCCCGCTCGAGCCATTTCAAGTAGGCGGTTGTATGGCGGCCGCCGGTGTCTTTTTGCGTATTGTCGGCCATATTGGCGCGCATCTTTCTTGTTTGACGAGCTGAGGAGTGGGAGTGCGGTCGCTCGGTCTGTTCTGTCAGTAATGTGTGAATAAACGGGTAAATCCAGTGAGCGTTGTGCTGTAATTCTGGTACCGACAATTCAACCTGTCGACAGGCAGTACGTAAGACTGTTCTTTATTATTATTACTCGCTCGCTCAACCATTAGTTATCGCTCGCTCCAGCTGGTAACCTCCCATAGTGGATGCCGCTGAGTTCTTTCTTGCGGTCGGTAACTTCCCATAGCGGATACCACTGCACTATTCTTTGTTTCTTTTCTGCCGTGTCTTCTCGCCGGCGTACCTATAACTAATTCGTTATTCTTTCAACACAGCACCGTGCTAGCCATTGTGCTGCCCGGTACCAACTACGACTATTCTACACAGCACTTTGCTAGCCATTGTGCTGCCCGATACCTACTACGACTATTCTCTCCGTGCAGTTGTAGTCTAATCTACAATTGCCCGGAATTTCAACTCACCTCTGCCGTGTACGTCCACTGTGGTCGCGCCATCACTACGATTTCTTCAACCTAAAAAGTGGCGCAGTGCAATTGGAGGTTCCACCGAGATGCCGAATCGCAATAGGAAAAGCAAAGGTGGGCAGTATCAACCAAGAGGCAGCTCATCCTCTCAGCAGACTACCGAGCGAGCGCCGGAAATTGAAGACTCTTTGCTCTCAAGTAATGCCGCTGACAAGGGCAAGAAAATGAATCTTCCACCTCTCAGCCGCAAACAAAAGAGACGACAAAAACAGTCTGAAAACCGGCCCTCCTCCGTGTCCACAGAGCAGCTTGCCGTCGGTGATAACTCGACTCACCCTGAATTTTCTGACGATGACGCAATCACGACGGAAACTACGTCAGAGGCACCAATAAAAGTTGTCGAAAGTAATGAGTTGGCCGATGCTTTCGGCCCATCCACGCGTGCGCAGCAGCGCCAATCGACTACCACCGAGAGCCTGTCGGCAGCCCAGCGACAGGCCGTTTTGACTGCCAATCAAGAAACGACGCTAGTGCACAGAGTGGCCGCTCATGTGAACAAAAATCTGGGCACGGTCATTCAGCAACAAGTCCGATTGCAAGTGCACGAAGAATCTGACATGCTCCGAGAAGACATAACTCAGCAGACCGACAAATTAAGACAGGAAATGGAGGAAATTGGCCAGCAGAATGACCAATTGAGACACGAATTCGAACAGAGAGTCGGTCAAATGTCGGGCCAAATTTCGCAAGTTGCCGTCGGGCAACAACAACTGGAAAAACGAGTCTCAGCCGGCCAGCAACAACTAGAAAAACAAGTCTCAGCTGGCCAACAACAACTGGAACAACGAGTCTCAGCCGGACAAAAACAACTGAAAGATGAATTGAAAAACGAAATATCGGCCGGACAGCAACAAATTCTGGCTGCTTTGTCGGCACAGAATCCGGCCACCTCTACGGAAAAGATCAATGGAACGTCCGATGAGGAAAACGAAATGAGACGTAACGGTTTTGAGTTGGTGTCCAAACACCGCTCAGTCTACAATCGAACCGTTCCAAAACAGAAAAAGAAGCCGACTTCGGCCATCGAACCAACTACTTCTGAGTTGGAGCAACAGTTGGCCGAATGCCATTCGAAGTGGGACAGACTGGTGGCCACAATAAGACAACTGACGGACAGAGTGAAATGGTACAACGAAAAATTGTACCAAAGCAGGTGTCGGTTCGCGGAGCAACTTGACCTGCCGCTGCCGCCACCAAGTCAACCAAAAGTTCTTGACATGGCTCCGGCACGTAAAGACATGTTGGTTGATCACACTCGTTCCTTATCAGAGTGGCAGCTAGTTCTGACCACTGCTGCCACCTGGGCGTCAGAATTGGAAGAGGAAGTACTGGACCGAAAACAGCGCTACCAAAAACAGAATGGCGCGTGGGACGCTATGACGGGTCAGCCTGAACCCACGGCAATGGATGAAACGCCCATTATGACAAGGGATGAGGATAAAGCAGAAATCGCCAAGCATGCCGAACGGTTCAAATACCAGATGCGACAAGTTGAAGAACTGAGCGATAAAGTGGTTAGAATTGATGCGGACGTACATAAACGCAGAATGGAAATCGCTCAACTGTCTGGAATGGAAGAGTACCTAACAACAAGGAAACCACTGCAGATCGTTGAGCAGATTACCAGAGAAAAAGCTAGTCTGCTATCTCAACGGAATCGTTCGTTGTCTCAGTGGAAAGATGCTTTGAAAACCGCAGATGACTGGCTGAACGGATTAAATCGAAAGGTGATAGAGTATGAGCAAATCTACCAATGTCAAAACCAACTGCTCAGCTCGGCCACAGAGAAGCGCGTTCCGGTGGAATCGGAAAGAGTGCCCGAGCGCACTTTCCCGCAGGCACCTTCAGTCAACGAGTTCGTTCAGAACTGCTTCCCCAAAGTGTTCAACGGAGCACCGACTGGCAGCGTGAAGATTTTGCAGCGGCCGGGCACTGCTCAGACAGTGACCGAGCATGCTGCCAATCCTACAGATGATGTGACCGTGATTTTGCAGCGGCCGGACACTGTTCAGACAGTGACCGAGCATGCTGCCAACCCTACAGATGATGTGACTGTGGTTCGCACCTCGGCTCAGATCGCTGCCGACCAAACGAAAAATCTGTCGGTACATTCAGAACAACTACGTCGCATGGCACAGCAGGCGAAAGAGTACGTGCAGAATCTGCCGGTGCGTCTTAGCGCCGCGGGGTTGCAAGCATTGCGAGATCGATGCTTGTCCCGGATTGACTACGTCTTGGATTTGGGTCAGATCGGACCAAACGACACGCTATACGACCTGCAAGAGCGTGTTGGATGGGAAGTGGCTCAGTACCAACGCAAAGCGGCGGAGTCTGTTCACACTACTGCGGCCGAATCTCGGAATCAAGTGTTTGACCCGGTACAGCACAGCAGCCAACAGACTGTACCATCTGGCAATCCGTTCTCGCCGTCGGTTCAGCCTATGGTTGAGCCGTCATTCAACATTCCGCAGACGACCAGCTTTCCCACAGCAACTCGGGATAACCCGCTTACTCCCGAGGTGGAAACCCAACAGTACCGTGACCTGCTGGTGCACATGGGGCAGCAATTGACGCAAACCATGCAGATGGTTGGCCAAGTGGTGCACACCATTTACCAACATAACGAAGTGCAACGTAAGGACCCGGCCTATCTGCGTCATTTGCCCATGCCGAAGTTTGATGTGAAGACCGACAATGTGCACGAATTTTTCCTGAAATTGGAAGACTTCTTCGCCACCTACCATGTGAATACGGACGAAGAAAAATTGACCATTCTACGGAACGCCGTCCCGACTGGCTTCGTTATGTTGCAGTCGGCGCCGGCCACGTGCCAAGTCAACTTTGAAGCCATGAAATTGCATCTGACTGAGCGCTGTAATGCGTTAGTCGATGAGTCAACACAAAAGTACCAGCTAATGACAATGAAGCAAGAACATCGCTCAGTGACAGAATTCTGTGACGCACTCGAAAAGCAGGGTCAACTGGTTTATCGGGGTCGATTCAATCCGCAAAACGATCAGTTCTTGGTTTTGACCCTGATTCATGGTTTGCGTCCAGATTTGCGAACCAAAGCAGAAGAGTATGACGTCATTAGTCGGGCAAACAATGACTTCTACCTAGCCCGAAAGATGTTGTTGAGGATGGAACGTTCGAGTGACTTGGAGCAAAATAATCACAGTCATCCTGACGACTACAATTGTTTCAACGGTGCTGTTCGCGGTAACCGTGACCGCAAGCGCAACGAACAAAACGGCCATGACGTCAATGTGGCCAATTCAAGAGTGCAACCATCTTCACGAGATTACACCAAAGGTGGTGTGCTTCGCTGGCCGGCCGGTTTTCAACACTGGTCAGCAAAGAACTGGCAGGAGTGGGCCAAGAACATTGAACCCAGACGCGACAAGGCTCGGAGCACAGAGGACTATCTACGCGCTAAACGCTTCTACGACAAAGTGCGCCGTCCTGCCGTTGTGCCAGCCAAACCCGTCGATCGCAACACAGAATTTGATGACTGGTCAGACCAAGTGATGGATGAAGAATTGGCTACCGTTGATGTAGTCAATGTGCTAGCGCAAGTCGCTAACGTTGTCTGCGACACTCAAGATGTTTCGGTGATGGCCAATAATTCAGTCGCGACTGTCATCAGTCGTGCTGCTGAATTGTCTACGATGCAACATCCAAAAACGCCGGATAAGCCCAGTTATGACCAGGTCATTACGGGCCCGGTTGACCAACGAGTGACACAGAAGGACCAGCCGGCTAAGAAGGGGGCCTGGTCTGGCAACCCTCTGCCTACCAAAGAAGAGTCAGCTCGCTGGGTGCAGGCCGACCATAAGTTTGTGGCTGTCGGAGATTCGTTGTGGGGCATACCCACCGCACTGCGCCGCCGACTTTTGTGTGACCACCACCGTTCGGCCGAACCCAGTCAATTCCGCTACAACAAATCGATGCCAAACATGTCACAGGACCTGATGGCACAAACCACCACATGCCGTCAGTGTGCCGCTCGCAGCGGCCAAGGACTGGACTGTCTATCGACCATCACCAATTGCCCCGGCACCTCAACTTTATCATCTCTGTCTCTGCACACCTGCTCGCGGGAGCTCGCAGCCAAGAAGGGGGCACTGCACAGTTATTGTTTTATTAACCCGTGCTCTGTGTATTGATGCTGTATCTGTTTCTATTAACATTAAGCGTCATTTCTACCTGCTGCATTATCGTGTTAGGATTCCCGCTCGAGCCATTTCAAGTAGGCGGTTGTATGGCGGCCGCCGGTGTCTTTTTGCGTATTGTCGGCCATATTGGCGCGCATCTTTCTTGTTTGACGAGCTGAGGAGTGGGAGTGCGGTCGCTCGGTCTGTTCTGTCAGTAATGTGTGAATAAACGGGTAAATCCAGTGAGCGTTGTGCTGTAATTCTGGTACCGACAATTCAACCTGTCGACAGGCAGTACGTAAGACTGTTCTTTATTATTATTACTCGCTCGCTCAACCATTAGTTATCGCTCGCTCCAGCTGGTAACCTCCCATAGTGGATGCCGCTGAGTTCTTTCTTGCGGTCGGTAACTTCCCATAGCGGATACCACTGCACTATTCTTTGTTTCTTTTCTGCCGTGTCTTCTCGCCGGCGTACCTATAACTAATTCGTTATTCTTTCAACACAGCACCGTGCTAGCCATTGTGCTGCCCGGTACCAACTACGACTATTCTACACAGCACTTTGCTAGCCATTGTGCTGCCCGATACCTACTACGACTATTCTCTCCGTGCAGTTGTAGTCTAATCTACAATTGCCCGGAATTTCAACTCACCTCTGCCGTGTACGTCCACTGTGGTCGCGCCATCACTACGATTTCTTCAACCTAAAAAGTGGCGCAGTGCAATAGACACGCATAAAAACGGTCGAGGTTGCTCACACAATACAACAGCCCACATACCTGTTATCGACCAATAAAGGCAAGGAAATCACCCCCTCCCTCCCCTGAACAAATCCCTATTAAAGCAACCAATTTCCAAAAAAAACAAAACACAAAATAACGAAAAAATCAATAACACCATCCACATATAAAATCGATTTCCAAAAACAACAAGAAATACAAAGATAACATCTGCAAAATAAAACATCACAAAAAATGAAAGGTTTCCTGATGAGCATCGTGTTTTCATTTTTTGTGATGTTTTATTTTGCAGATGTTATCTTTGTATTTCTTGTTGTTTTTGGAAATCGATTTTATATGTGGATGGTGTTATTGATTTTTTCGTTATTTTGTGTTTTGTTTTTTTTGGAAATTGGTTGCTTTAATAGGGATTTGTTCAGGGGAGGGAGGGGGTGATTTCCTTGCCTTTATTGGTCGATAACAGGTATGTGGGCTGTTGTATTGTGTGAGCAACCTCGACCGTTTTTATGCGTGTCTATGACCCGCTACTTTTCTTATGATAACACATTTTACGTTGCCTGCTTCTGCTTGGTGTGTTCAGGTAAAAAGTATATGCTGTTGAGATATGAACGATACTGTAGGTAGGTTTTGACAAATAACTGGTTTTCGCCCACACTTCAACCGTTCAGACGATTTTACCTGGCAAGTGTGGTTTTTGCTATTTTTAAATAAAAGCAATTTTAAAACAATTTTAAAGCAATTTTAGTACTCTACCGCTCCTCCGAATTTGGGCTTCAACCTCCCGGGCCTGACTTAATTCCCAACCCCTTCGGCGGACGTCTGTTTTTTACATTATAGTCAATTTTGCTCTTGCTGATGTCACAGAACAACCCACGTTAGTACAAGAAACGGAATTGCCAGTCACAGGTTTAGTTAGTTTGATGTAAAGAAATCGAATAATACATAGAAAGTTTCAGGGAATGAGACCAATTCACCGTTCAGGTTTCAAGCATACAGTTTCAAAAGCACAGATATCGGTGACACCGACGTGTCTAGTACAGTCTTGGCCTATTACTGTGACGGGCCGAAAACCTGTGCACCAGTATTCGAGCACGTTGAAAATCCTACTTGGGACGAAGAACGAAAGCGCTATTATGTCTTTCCACAACTCAGAGTAGATACAGCTTCAATCACCCATAAAAGTGTCGCTATTTTCGACAAACACTTCGCCGAATTTCAAGTGCAAATGTTTGACCAGTGTTACTTGCAAAAGGTATAGAGACCTTAATACATCCTTACACAAAGTAAGAATATAAGAATTTTCCAGAACGGTAAGGGAAGGGTGACACGAATCGGCGGAACACCCAAAAAACAATGAACAGCATTACTCAACAGTGGCGTACCCTAGATTTGGCAAAGGCGCTGCCCAACCAGGGCGAGATAGTCAGAGGCAAGAGTGGCAAAATAGTCTTCAAAAACGCATTCTAGGCGTAAAATAGGCAGGTCATAATTCATTCATTTATCATATTTTTGCCTACTTTATTCCTTTCTACCACCACCGCAAAGGGGTGTACTCACCCTACACCCGTGGGTACGCTACTGTTACTCAACGGAGCTGCCGATGTGTTGAAAATTGCGTTTCTACGTGTTTTTATAGGTGGCAGCCTACCTAACCACAGTAGTCAAATTCAAAGTGCAATCATTTCAAGTGGCACCGTACTCGCTTCACCAGGTTCGTCTGGTTTGGGCAGACGGTCCGGCAGCTGGCAGTGGAGTCCGAATGGCTCAGAGCCCCGTGCCTCAGACCGCTCAAACGCTGAAGCTTCAGCTCAGAGTTTACACGGACACTGGGAAAAGAGCTGAACAGCTGGCAGACACTCTGAAACAGGACTCGAGTCTGTTCGACTTGTTCAGACTGGAGTACTCGTTGACTGGAGCGGAGACTGCCCAGCAGTTGGCTACTGTGAAGACCTCGAGTGCCACTGACACGCAGTTCTATGCAGAGCTGAAAAATAAGATGGGCAATCCCAAGTCAGTTTACCTCAGCTCTGAGGATATGAACAGTTTTGCTGAGCAAACGCTACAAAAAGTGGTGGCCAATCAGTATCAGGATGCTAATTTTGTGGTCAGCCCTGAGAACAGAGTGACCATCGAAGATCTGATCAAGAGAGCACTGACTATTGACCAAAGCCAGATTTCACTTTTGGATGACCACCGGTCAGTTTTTCTCTATTCTAGAACCAGTGTGCAGTCACGATTTTAGAGAGGAGAGTAAAAATTCTTTTAGCAAAAGATGAAATTAGAAATTGAAGTCTGTCAGTATGGGAAATATAATTTAACTCCCCTTTGCGGCTACAGTATAGACTCGGGGTTAAATGTTTAGGTGGAATTCAGTGTTTTGGAATGACGAATGGTCGCGGCCGGACTATTTGACCACTTTTCTGAATGACAAATTTTCAATGGATCAAGGGTCATCGTGCAATTTCAGCTATCGCAATAGTGATATAAGGTACCTTAACTTCAAGTAAACGCTTTACTTATTAACATTGTTCAGGAAATACCTAGAACAACATCATGCTAGCTCCAGCAGTAGCAGTAGTGATGGCGGCTTGTCGCTGTTTGATTGGTTCAGCGGTTCTGCCTCCCACAATTCTGGCCAATCGGATTCCAGCTCGTCTACATCAGATAAGAAAGATGAACAAACGGTTGCTGAGGAGGACTTGCAGAACTGGCTGCTTCAAAATCACCACCACATCGAATGGACAGGCAAGAAGTTTCAGGTACCTACAATTGATATTTGCATACGTACACGTACGTACAGAACAAAACGTAGCCAAAATTCGGTTTGAAGTCAAAATTTCCCGCATTATCTGCTTATTTTATACGAATGTACGTACGTAAAACAAGTGATCCGCCAAGATCATTGCTACAGTAGCTAGAAAAGTATGGAGAGTGCTAGAATTACTTATTCTTGAAATGGAACACCAAGACGTACTTCGCCTAAGACTTGAAGTCGTCCAAAGTCAGTAAAATGAGAAAATTTCGAGCTAAACTCACCGATTCTAATCAATCAAAATTTGCAGGTGAAGCCAATGAGTCTGAGTAGAGTAAATCTGAACAAACTGAGGTCCGAGACTACACTCACAGTGGCTTCTGTTCAGTCCGAAAAAGTTAAGGTAGACGGCACGGCCAAATTGAATATCCTCAGCAACGACTTCGAACAGTGTGCCGGTAAGAAATATTTTCTAAAAGTTTTAGAAGGCTAAAATTAATTACTTTACTTAGAAACGGCAGAAGCTTGGGACCAGCGGTTGGACCGTTTTGAAGCTGAGCAGAAGAAGATAAGGGGAAGTGTAGGTAAAGCATTTTTAGCCTCATCAGTTCGATTCAAAGTGTCACTGTTTAATCTCAGGTCAGGTGCGAGCAGATTTAGAGAAAGAGGTAAACCAGAAAACAGTTAACTTGGAGACGAAGTTAACTGGTCAATACCGTGGAGAGATTTCCACTGCAAAGGCCCAAGTGATTGTTGAAGTGAACGCGGCCAAGAGCCAGATTAGTTCAACCAATTCTCAACTTTCTGCCGTGCGCAACCACGTCACTGCAATGGGTACGTCGATTTATTAATCTAACCTGCAATTTCAGTCATACATGTAACAGGTCATCCGCCGATGGGGGTTGGGGGGGTCTGGCGCCGGCCGGGGGGGTCTGAGCCAAAATTTTGGGGGAGGGGGGTGGGCACTAAAAAACGCTCAAAAATCGAGAAAAATCGCAGTTTTTTGGCTAAAAATTGCCAAAAATCGCTAATTTGGGCTGGAAATACAGCTAAAAAATGCTGTTTTGCAGGCGATTTTGGCAATTTTTGTGTGTGGAAGTGTAAAAAATTGCAAAAATTTGCTCGAAAATTGACTTGCCAGAAAATCGGAGGGGGGGTCGGTGAAATCGTCTCGGGGGGGGGGGCCCCATCTGGGGGGGTCTGGCCTAAGTCGGGTGGAGGCCAGACCCCCCTATTACATGTATGATTTCAGTGCCCTTACTAAACTGCGACCGCAATGTACTGGTATGGTACGTACAGTAGGACATGTTGCATCATACAGTCAGATACTTAACGCCGTGTTTATGTCGGTACCACGCGGTACCTCCATGTTCGGGGCCTGTGGTCGTACCATGGTACCGGTACCATATATGGTACCCCTACCTGCGAATTGGTACCGGCACCTTAAATCATACCGGCACCCATGGCCATAGGTGGGGGTACCATATATGGTACCACCACAGTCGCCGAACGTGGGGTACCATATATGGTGCCACAAGCCTAGGTACCGGTACCATAAACGGCGTTATAATTGCCAGACTGTCATAGTACCTGTTCATATAACTATTTAAAGTAGTATATCAAACGAACAAAAGCGTACCCACCGTCACTTTTACACTTTCTTTAACGTATTTAGCTTGGATACGCACTGCAAAGTACTGCATATGGAAATCGGGCAACTGTCCAGCTGGGTTCACTGCCATAGACGGTCACCAGCTGGCGATCAACATCTACAGTTTCAGTTCGGTCTATTCAAAATGGGCCACTTTTGGCGACAGCAGTATTCAGAAACACTGTCCACAATGCGGACACAACGACTTCGATCTGTACATAAGTGTCTGCTGTAAAAACTAAACTTCATTCTCTGAAACGTTTACAGCATAACAACAGTAATAATAATAATAAAACAGTTAACGACGCGAAGACACTCGGATAACAGTCAATTATTTGTTTAAATCTCAATTTTACAGCCAGTTTTGTTCTCGTTGCAGTCCAGTTCTGCACTGGAGCCCGACCGATCGGGCAGTCGGTGCGTCCACGGACTGAGCGAAGTCGGCAAGATGCGACGGTTCTTCGTACACAACGGCGCCTCCAACTGAAACGCCCGTACTGTATCTATACAACACGTGGAATACAGTACTAATTAGGTAGAGCTACCGAGTGATCGTTGTTGAGAGCGTTTAAAGCCACCACTTCTGCGTCGGGCTCCGAGTTCTGGGAGCCGTTGCTGATGCTTTGCGGTTGGCAAAAGAAGGCGCTCTCATTGCGCACCGGCGCACCAGACAGAATAGAGCTCTTGCGAGATTCGAAACTCCTCGACTTGAACAGCCGTCTGCCTCTGCTGCTCTCGCAACTCTTGCTGTCCTCGTTCAAGTTGTTGCAGCAGAAAGACACCTCAACCAAACACACTCCACAACCACAATCACAGTACTAGTGACACCTTTTTGAAATAGTCATCTGTGTACGGTATTAGGAAGTCGACCAACTCTGGGAAGGTTGGTCGGTCCCGCGCCGTGTGTTTCCAACACCACTTCATTAAACTGAGCCTAAACTGCCGTAACTGTTGGTTGGTTGAAGGGCGGAAGCACTTACAAAAGCTGCGAGCAGCCGTCCGGAATGAAGCTTGGATGTGAAAGCATTGATCCTGAGTGAATGATAAAGAAGTGAGCTTTCTCGTTACTGAATTCTGGGTACGGCTTATCGCCTAGCGTTGCCATTTCCCACAACACCACGCCGTACGACCTACAAGGTATATGTACTGTACGCATACATATTGAAAGAATGTAGGTCTTTACTAGTAAGTCTGCCACACAACACAACACAACAGACACACTCTCAAACGTACACAACCGCTCAACAACTCGACAATACAAACACTCACTCAAACAATCAAACTCTTCATCACTCCCCTTTCAACGAGTGTCAACTGGCCGCCGCTGTGCCTGACAATCGGGGAAAGCGAACTGCGGGAACTGCTCCGCCTCTGTTGACTCGGCATCTTCAGTAGCAAGCTGCCCTGCACTGACACCGTGCTGACTCGATCGCTTACGCGCCACGTTTCGGCCTTTCCGCGCCTTTGTCTTCATCTGGTGACTCGTCATGGGAGAAACGGGATCACATCTCTTGGCCAACAAACTCAAACGAACTAACATTCCTTCCATCTGCCTTCTTCTTCTCTTTCTCCTCACTCTCAACCTTCTCTTCATCCTTCTCTTCTTCCTTCTTTTCACTCTCTTTCTTCCTCCTCTCACTTTCCTTTTTCTCCTTGTTCTCTGAACCCTCATCATCCCCTTTCTCTTCTTCACCTTCCACTTTCTTCTCAACACCTTGCTCCTCATCATCCTCTTTTTCCTTCCTCCTCTAAACATCTTTCCTCTTCCTCTTCCAAACTTCTCCTTTCTCCTCTCCAAACGAAAACCAGAGCTGATAACTTCACAGGTGCTTGCCGCACAACATCAATGGGAACAAACTGAGAACGGCTTTCCGCCAAACAAAGAACAGCTGGAGCTCCATCAACTAACTGCGCGTCATCCCTCTTCATTCGTTTCTTTCTTCTCCTCTTTACCTTCCTCCATATTGAGCCAACGACAGTGCTAACTTGACGGTGGCAAGTCCTGGATCCGAGTCGAACAGCTCGGAACTGAGCACTAATTTCGGTGATATCGGCTCGGACCTGCAAGAGCGCGCTAGTATTAATAAATTGGATGTCAGTTCTTTCTTTGCGCTGCACAATGCTTAAACTCTATTTTGCAGGGAGTACATGGGAATGTTCTACGAAGAGATAACAGAGAAGATTCGAGGAACCGCCTTGATACTGCAGCTGGCTCGCAACCCCGGCAACCTCGAAGAACTCTTACAGAATGGTAAGTAGACTAAGCTGTGGCTATTGGTTTGAGTCAGTGAGTTCAGAGACACTGCTGGGTGCACTGGCGCGTGTGCTGAGAGAGGACTGGAAGAAGAATCTCGATTTGGCCACCAACATTACCTACACCTTCTTCTGCTTCTCCACCTTTTCTCAGTTCCACAACACATGATTTCGCATTTCAAGGTGGCCCGTTCGCCTTTCTCCTAATACGTCTGTTTCAGCAAAAAAGAAAAGACGCCGCATTCCTGCAGCAAAGCAGTGTTTAACTGAGTTTTGTAGGTGGGAGCGCTATGCATGCAAATAGTGGAATATGAACTGAAACGATACGACTTGTGGAAGGAAGATCTGCAGCAGAAATCATTCTCTGCAAGTACAACCTCCGACTTGAACAAAGAACAGGAGAAAAACAGACGCAAATTTCAAGCTCTTGTTAGGAAGCAGGAACAACTCCTTCGTGGTACTGCTTTGTTTCGCCTCTTCTACACCATGACGGGAGTCTGTTAACGGATTATTTATCGTAGGCAGAATATCTGGGACTATCCAACTTGCGGCACAACCGATTCTGACGAATATTGAACAGACAACAGTAATTACATAACAATTACATTAGCCAGCACAATTTACACAACAATTTAAAACAATTATCATAGCACAATAACATGACATCTTATAGCTGGTTGCGCTTTGGCTGTGCGAAATAATGGCCTGTTCCTCTTAGAAAAGCCATGCGTTCGATCATACTGATTTGTTAACGCTCAGCCAGTCTGCGAATTTTGCCAACGATACGTTCGTATTTTGGATTGCGCAAAACGCACCCGCGGCCATCTGTTCTGTCTCTCAAAGTACTTCAACAATCCTGACTGCCAAAGAGCAGGTGGGGCCTCATAGATTATCATCCAAACCGTCCCGTCATTTGGGTCGTGGTAAATGAGATCCGCCGCACCAACAATGATGTGCAGAGCTGGAACTCTAAGATGGTAAGGTTGTTCAACAAACGGAAGCGAAGCATGCAGATATTTACTTTTTCTTGGAACGCATCCTATCAGAACAAAGCAATGTAAGGCGCAGGCAATAAGATGGCAAAATTCGCAGACTGGCCGAACGGCCAAATGGGTTTGTCCAGCGCATGGCTTTTCGAGCAGAGACAGGCCATTACTGTAAACGCACAGCCAAAGCCACACTAACTATAAAAAATGTCATGTTTATTGAAGCTATTATTATTGTTTTAAATTGTTATTGAAAAATGATAACAAATAATGTAACTGCTATGTAATTATTGTTGTTGTAATTGTGCTGCAGCAAAAA
>JASANB010000147.1:0-44873 GCA_030248155.1 Sabatieria punctata | reverse complement strand
AAATTTGCACCTATGGTCCAAATTTCAGTCTATTTGGCAAAAATTTGCGGAAATGGTAGCTAAAAAGAAATGCGATCATTTTTTTGGCGGCCACCGGCTTTCACTATTGATTCTAACAAATTTCACTTTTTTTGAAATTTCTCGGGAATGGTAAAACTAATGCACCAAACTTTAAAACATAAAATTCCCAGAATTACGGCACCTATGGTTCAGAATTTCAGCTATTTGGTCAAAATTTGCGACTTTGACTCTGACTTTGACCTTGCGACGATAGTCTCTAACTTCCTCCTACCTTCAGAGTTTCATAACAACACGAGATTATATCAGAGAGCATGCCAACAACCACTTTGAGTATAAAGTGCACAACAATCGGCACAGCCGACACTAAGCCAGCTTGTTTGGCCTCAAAACCAAGCACTCGCTTGACATAGGTGGGAGTGTACAAAATCAGTAACTGTACGCCGAACATGTTAGCCGCTGCAGCCGCCAGAATAGCCCAAACAGCCTTCGTACCAATCATAGCTCTGTACGGAACTGACTTCTTACTGCTTGTCCTTTCCTTCTGCTATTTTGCTGGTTTCCTCTGCATTGCACCAGCGGTGGGAAGAGGGGTGGTTTCTGTAAAGCAACCCCCAACCAGTAACTCAGGAGAACAGTAAGAGCTGCACGAACAGCCAATCAGTGACAATCCCAGCTAGAGTTTAGAGCGCACTGACAGAAAAAGCCAGAAGTAGCTGAGGCCAGGAACGGTCCCAATTGAATGAACTAGGTCAGGACTCCAAGAAAAAGACCGTTTTCGGTCAGAGGAGCCAAATCTGAGGTCACAACTGCTATGACAGGTGAACAACAGCCCAAGCACATGACCTGACCGATTCTGACCGCTAGTAGCAGGTAAAACTGACCATTCCGAAGGCACCTCAGAGACCAACAGGGGCCAGCGCGGTCACAAAGGCTGAGATTGCTCCAAAGCAAGCAAACAGAATGTGAACTCCAAATCTGTGCAACGCCCAGCTAGCTGGAAGTGCTGCTAGCACCGTTCCCCAAGCCACTGAGGACCGAAGAGTGTTCTCGTGCAAATCTGACCACGCCAAAGCAGCCCGACAGAAGGTTCCATTTGGGCTGATTTCGTCTTGACGAATGCAGTTTTTGGTGAAATTGAAGACAACAATATTGCCATAGAGGACCGAGAGACAGAGAGTGGTGAGCAGAAGGATAAAATAGTGGACCTGCATTACCGTCTTCTATCTACGTGCATCTATACACACTTAAAACACACAATGCCGTTCAGTTTAGTGAGTGGTAATAATTCACTGTCAAACAGTTTCTGGTTTTTCAATATCTACAGTGTCACGTAGACTTTCGGGGAATCAGGTTAGGAGTTCACGTGTTGTAAACGGTGGGGAGGTAAAAAAACCATATACAGTGTTGGCCAAAAAATTACATTTTTTCGAGTTTTCCGAATAATTTCAAATAGTCAGTTTTCAACAGAATGATATGGTTTTGGCATGATTATTATCACTGTTTATTTAAAGTTTGTATTGAACGTATCATTGTGTTTGCCTCTGTAAGTCTGGCCCAGAGTTATCCTATCTGAAATTAACTGACCCGAGTGGCCAGTTGTTCCAAAATTGTAGAAACTAGAGACCGGGACGTTCAATACAAACTTTAAAAAACAGTGATACTAATCTGCCAAAACCAACATTCTGTTGAAAACTGACTGTGTATCTCGGAAAACTTCGAAAATATGTATTGTGGCCAATATGTGTTTCAATCCCACCACGTAGACTTGCATTCGAGGGATCAAGCCCAAATGTACTGACGAACCGCTGGCGTGGTCAAATTTGCACGAGAACACTCTGTAGAAAGCGTACTGAGACTGTAGGAGTTGCAAGTTTGGATGTTCACATTGTGTTTGCTGCTTGGAGCAATCTCCATAACTTGTGTAATTCGCTTGCTTCATTTGCGTCTTGCAGTTCTAGAATGGTCTAGGACACACTGCTGGCGTGCGATCGGCTCAGGGTGATCACTGAGCTGTTGTTGTCGCAACTGTTGTATTTTCAGACTCTTCTGACCGAAAACATGTATTTGATCCCCAAACTGGGTGGCACAATGGGACCGTTTTGAATCTGATCAGTGCACTCTAAACTCTGGCACAGTTGTCACTGATTGGCTAGCTGTTCTGCTGGGCCATTTCATTGTTGGGGGTGCTACGAACTCACCCTCGCCCACCGCTCGCTGTGCAGAGAGAACAAGATCAGAGTACCGGACAGAAACGGTAAGTCGGAACCATTACAGAATATGATGACACGAAATTTGCGGCAGCTCGTACAGTTGCTGTTTTGTACACTCCCTACATGGCAGTGCTGGTGACACAAGCAACAAAATCAATTGCACTGCTTCTCAAAGTGACGTAACATGCTCTCGTGATGGAAACTCTGAAGGTGGGAGAAGTCAAGTATCATCACAAAATCAGGAAATCAGTCAAAGTGTGATTTTGATCAAATAGGCTGAAATTTGAACTTTTCATGTGCCGTTTAAAGTTTGGTGTGCGGCACCAAACTCAAATTTCCGAAAATTTCAAAAATCGAAATTGTTCAAATCAATGATAATGAACACGTCGCGAAAAATGATCACATTTCTTTACTACGCATCCATAAATTTTGGAAAATTGGCTCAAATTTGGGACCATAGTTTCCACAATTTGGGGAACTTTATGTGTTAAAGTTGATTGGTGCACTGAGGCTTGACTACTTCCCGAGAAATTTAAAATTCAAATTTGGTAATTTCAATAATGAAGCTAGTCACCGAAAAATGAACATTTTCTTTCCTGTATCTTTCTAATTTTTGTCGGAATTGGATCATATTGGTAGGTACCAGAAATTCAGGTTAATTCGTGATGTAAAAATCTGACGCATGAACTCCAACGCTATCGTTGGTGGCGATAATGATAATGTTTCCATTTTTTGTGTTACCAGCTTTTCACTATTGAAATTACCAAATTTCACTTTTTTGAAATTTCTCGGGTTTGAGACAAACCTAGTGGACCAAAGTTTGACTTTAAAAATTCCCCGTGTGAGCACCTATGAGTTGAATTTCAGCCTATTTGGTCAAAATTTGCGGAAACAGCAGTAAAAAGAAATGTGATCATTTTTTCGGTGACCGGCTTTCACTATTGAAATTACCAAATTTCACTTTTTTGAAATTTCTAGAGAGAACAAGCAGCCAAATAGTGCCACTTTAACACATAAAATTCCCGAATTGCGGCACCTGTGGTTCAAATTTCAGCGTATTCGATCAAATTTGGAAATGGCAGTAAAAAAAATGTGATCATTTTTTGAGACACCCTGTAGTATTACCTAATTTTTTCGAACTTTACCTGGTGTTACTTTTACCTAGTTTTTTAGGTGACAACTTTAGTTTTTAGGTGATAACACCTGGTGTTACTTTGCCTAGTTTCAAATTTTTCAAAATGCACCACACTGCCCTGCATAGGCCACACTGCTGACCCATCGCTCACCCACTTCCTGCCCTTTCTTTGCTTTGCTCCTTCGCTATTAGCCGGCACACATGCTCTTTGTCAGTCTGGATGGGTCTCAGTGTTAGCTGTCCCCGTTCCGTTTGTCCCAACATGTGTGGTTGCTGCTAACAAAGCTAGCTGCAACAGCAGCCTGGAGTCGGTTTGCGCTCACGCTGTCACCCGGCTTTCTCTGACCGTTTGGTTTGTGCCGACCTTGGCTCTTAGCGGCTTAAGCTGCCTGCCCGGCACACGAGCATGCACACAGTGGCTGGACTGGGACCACCTACCGCCGGGCACTGGGCTGCTACAGCTCTGTTGCTGGGTCTGGGGCTGCTCAATTAGGGTGGCACTGTCCAATAACCAGCTCCCTGCCATGATGAAGAGACAGGTAAATTTTGAGAAGAAGGAAACATTTTTTTTATAAAGAATATTTTATCTCTCTGAATCTAGTTCTGCCAACTCAACTCAGACATATGCACATCGGAAAACAAAAAACAGTTTTACTTTACAATTAAAAGCCTTCAGCAGGCCAGCTCTATTGGGCACAGCCTTCTATTCAGTACAGTTTCTTGGTTTGTGTCACGTGACGGTAGCCTATCTACGCACTTCTAATCCTAATCTGCCTATGGTTGCTCATGGGCTGCTAATCAGGCAGCTTTTACAAATCAGTGCACTCTCGTGACCAGAGAGTACAGTGTCTTTGTGATGGGTTGTATTCAGATTTTGGTTTGTGTAGCTATGGCAGCGGAGGCATGCTTGGTGATTGCAGTGGTTCCTTTTGAATCGATCCCAACAACGGGACAGATGGAGATTATTTTCATGTCGCACTCAGCTTCTAATGCTACTGTGCACTGTGATATTCAGTGTGTTTCGGCAGTTGCCAGTCTGCCATATGGACTGGAGGGCCAGGAAAAGCATTTTGATCTACCTCAGCCGGGTTGGGATTAAAACAAACCAGTGATTTTGATATATTAATTAACTTCTTATTCATTTATCTTCCCTCATTTGTGCAAGTAACAAATTTTTGTTGTGTAGAAATTGACTTCTTTTCTTTGAATTGCGAATGCGTACACTGTATAAAAGCGGATTTTAAATTGTAAAGAGGTAGCCTTACCTAAAAAACTTATTGAAACATTACATAACAACAAGCTGCACGGAGTCCTGAACTACAGGAAGCCAGCAGGTTTCGTTCAATGTTTTGTCACTGTTAGCGATAAATGAATCCAAGTACGGTAGATGAGCAAAGCCACTCATTAGTGTTACCTTTTTTTGTTGTTGTTGTGGCTTTTTGCCCTTCCGGACTAAAGAGAAGCCAACTGCTGGCTGAGCAGGAAGAGATTACAAGTCAGCACCGAGTCGATCTACTCAAACACTCTCAGTTCACCTCTGACGGATTTTTGGGATTCGTCCAGAATTCGGTCCACGACTAGAGATGCTCGACAGTGGCTATTGTTCCGGCTCCACTCGATGCCGAGGCCACGGGTGTGCGCAGGACTGAAAGCTGCGACTGAGCCTCCGCTGCGGAACTGATGAGTAGTACCTCCCGTGACTCTGGCGTGCCACCTACGCAATTTAACCTCCCGTCAGACTGGCCTACACATTAGCATAATCTGCAGGGCCACTCACACGTCCAGTAGAGCGGCCTGGAGTTGTTTAAACTCCAGGCTGCCTCCCACTGCAGTCTGCTGTTAGTCCGCCGAAGGCTAGAGTAAGGGTGCTCCCCACTTATTTGGAAACTGGCAAGCAGAGACGAAAAGCATGGAACCTGGCAAGCAGTGACAAAAACACTGGAAGCTGGCAAGACAAATAAAAAGGCCCTATAAAGTGGCGAAGTGCAGCTGCGGAGCAAGTGTGGGTGGCAAAAGCTGGGAGCATAAGAAAAGCAAATATGGAGGCGGTGCCTAAACTTATGCTGCAGCACGCGCGCCTTTTTTCTCCTGAAAATGCACCATTGACGATGAGGTGCATTTCATGGTCATGAGTATCTCGCCGAATAAAAACCCTGCAGACGCATTAAACTCGAGCATCACGTCATCATCTTCCACAACAGACGCGCTCCATTTGGAAATGGACACTCGGCTGACGCCAGATCGATTAGCAAGGCACTGTTTCAGTACCTATAGTAGAGTTTCTTAAAATGCGCATGGAGTCGGCATTGCCCGCATTCATTAAAAACAGAAAACTATCTCAATTCTAAAAGCTAATAAAGTTGGGTGGGTGGGAAATTCTACATATGAGCTACTTTTGCAATCTGTAGGCAGTTGATGGCGGAAAGGAAATTTAGGAGTGGTCGGAAGGGTAATTTCACAATTGAGTTGCCAGCACAAACAAAAAAGAGGCAAAGTTTAAAACAGCAAACCAATCACATCTCTAATAGCTTATAACTGTTTATCTTGAAACATGAATCAAACTGGTTCTCGTTGCGCAATATTGAACAACGAAAAATTTCATTTCTTCAAAGCACGCCAATACAAATTAATGATTTAGTGAAGTACAAGTGTAAAAGCAGGTGAAAGCGCAAGCATAAAAGCAAGTGGAAGCGCAAATCTAAAAGCAAGTGAAAACGCAAGCATGAAGGCAGATGAAAGCGCAAGTGTGAAAACAGAAGTAGAGAGCGCAGAGTAAAAAATGAAAAGCGCAGGTCTAAAAGCAGGTGGAGGTTAGTGTAAAAGCAGGTGGAGGTGCAAGTGTAAAAGCAGGTGGAAGCTCTAGTGTAAAAGCAGGTGGAAGTGGAAGTGTAAAAGCAGGTGGAGGTGCAAGTGTAAAAGCAGGTGGAAGCTCTAGTGTAAAGCATAAGGTGGAGGTGCAAGTGTAAAAGCAGGTGGAAGTGCAAGTGTAAAAGCAGGTGGAGGTGCAAGTGTAAAAGCAGGTGGGAAGCTCTAGTGTAAAAGCAGTTGGAAACCTAGTGTAAAAAGCAGGTGGAAGCAGGTCTAAAAGCAGGTGGAGGTGCAGAAGTGTAAAAGCAATTGGAAGCTCTAGTGTAAAAGCAGTTGGAAGCGGGTCTAAAAGCAGGTAGAGAGTGCAAGTGTAAAAGCAGGTGGAGGTGCAAGTGCAAAGCAGGTGGAAGTAGAAGAATTGTAAGCAGGTGGAGGTGCAAGTGAACCTGTGTGAAAACCAAGTGGAGGAAGGAAAAGAATGAACAAACAATTAATGAACAAACAAACAAATGAACGAACAAATGAATGAATGAATGAATCATTTAGACTCATGATTGACTCCTTGTGAATAAACGTTGACTCATTAGACTCCATGATTGACTCTTGTGAATCATCATTGACTCATTTAGACTCATGACTGACTCCTTGTAGATCATCATTGACTCATTTAGACTCATGATTGACTCCCTTATGAATCATGATGACTCATTTAGACTCATGATTATTGACTCCTTGTGATCATGATTGACTCATTTAGACTCATGATTGACTCCTTGTGAATCATGATTGACTCATTTAGACTCATGATTGACTCCTTGTGAATCATCATTGACTCATTTAGACTCATGATTGACTCCTTGTGAATCATCATTGACTCATTTAGACTCATGATTGACTCCTTATGAATAATGATTGACTCATTTAGACTCATGATTAACATGACTCCTTGTGAATCATGATTGACTCATTTAGACTCATGATTGACTCCTTATGAATCACGATTGACTCATTTAGACTCATGATTGACTCATATGAATCACGATTGACTCATTTAGACTCATGATTATTGACTCCTTGTGAATCATGATTGACTCATTTGACTCTTTTTTATTGACTCTTTCGATTCAATCGGTATTGTCATATATGGAGATGTCATGTTCAATTGCTTTCTGACATACTGTACTTTTCTTTATCAAGTTAATTGACTGTAAGCCACTCTTTTGAATCATATGCCTTGCATCTCCATTTCTTAATGTTTTGAAAATCTGTTAACTCAGTAAAGAAGGATTCAAATCACATATCATTTTTATGTTTCAAGTTTGTTGTAATTTTTAACAGGGTTATTACAGTGTTTGTCACTGGTCTTATTCATCACTGTCTTCTTCATCGCCTTCATTTGGGTCCAGCCATGCTTGAATTACATCAATATTTTTCTTGATAACATTGCACAACAGAAATTTTTGTTTGTGCCATGCTTTATCCATTGCTTCTTCTTCCTCAAAATCGTGTTCTCTTTCATACTTGTCTGCTGTATCGCATATTTGTCTGTAAGTCTTGTCTTCGTTTTGCAGAGTTGAACAAATTTAACATGTTTTTTTATGTTGAACTGAACCAGCTCCAAAAATTCTGTCAAATGTGGTTCTCTCAAAAGCTGTTGTGGAGTTTCAAGATCTTGCTTAAACTGGTCACAACTTTCTGCAATGACCATTCGCCATAGATTTGATGTTCTGTCATCATCTGTCTCATCTTCTGATGACTCATCAGTGCCACTAACAGGATTTCTCATTTGGTTTCCCAGTTTCATCTAGGGCCCGACCGGATATCCGGATCAGGATCCGGATCCGGCCGGACTCATGGCCATATATGGCCATATATAGCCCACCACCCACCAAAAGAAAAATTACAGTATGTCAGAAAAGCAATTAAACACATCTCCATATGACAATACCGATTGAATCGAAAGAGTCAATAAAAAGAGTCAAATGAGTCAATCATGATTCTGAAGGAGTCAACAATCGTGAGTCTAAATGAGTCAATCGTGATTCATGAGGAGTCAATCATGAGTCTAGATGAGTCAATCATGATTCACAAGGAGTCAATAATCATGAGTCTAAATGAGTCAATCATGATTCACCAAGGAGTCAATAATCATGAGTCTAAATGAGTCAATCGTGATTCACAAGGAGTCAATCATGAGTCTAAATGAGTCAATGATGATTCACAAGGAGATCAATCATGAGTCTAAATGAGTCAATCATGATTCACAAGGAGTCAATCATGAGTCTAAATGATTCATTCATTCATTCATTTGTTCGTTCATTTGTTTGTTTGTTCATTAATTCGTTTGTTCATTCTTTCCTTCCTCCACTCTGTTTTCACACAGGTTCACTTGCACCTCCACCTGCTTTTACACTTGCACATCCACCTGCTTTTGCACTTGCACCTCCACCTGCTTTTACACTTGCACTTCAACCTGCTTTTACACATGCGCTTCCAACTGCTTTTACACTAGAGCTTCCACCTGCTTTTACACTTGCACATCCACCTGCTTTTAGACCTGCGCTTCCCACCTGCTTTTTACACTAGAGTTTCCAACTGCATTTACCCTAGCGCGTCCACCTGCTTTTACACTTGCACCTCCACCTGCTTTTACACTAGAGCTTCCACCTGCTTTTACACTTGCACCTCCACCTGCTTTTACACTAGAGCTTCCACCTGCTTTTACACTTGCACCTCCACCTGCTTTTACACTTGCACTTCCACCTGCTTTTACACTAGAGCTTCCACCTGCTTCTACACTTGCACCTCCACCTGCTTTTACACTTGCACCTCCACCTGCTTTTAGACCTGCGCTTTTCACACTTGCGCTTCTACTTGTTTTCACACTTGCGCTTTCATCTGCCTTCATGCTTGCGTTTTCACTTGCTTTTAGATTTGCGCTTCCACTTGCTTTTATGCTTGCGCTTTCACCTGCTTTTACACTTGTACTTCACTAAATCATTAATTTGTATTGGCGTGCTTTGAAGAAATGAAATTTTTCGTTGTTCAATATTGCGCAACAAGAACCAGTTCGGTTCACGTTTCAAGATAAACAGTTATAAGCTATTAGAGATGTGATTGGTTTGCTGTTTTAAACTTTGCCTCTTTTTTTGTTTGTGCTGGCAAATAATTGTGAAATACACTTCCGACCACTCCTAAATTGCCTTTCCCCACCAGCTGCCCACAGATTGCAAAAGTAGCTGAAATGTAGAAACTCCACCCACCCACTTATTAGCTTTTAGAATTGAGATAGTTTTCTGTTTTTAATAGTCTGGGCGCTGACTCCATGCCATTTTAAGAAACTCTACTAAACATACTGAAACAGTGCCTTGCTAATCGATCTGTCAGTCGAGCGTCCATTTCCAAATGGAGCGTCTTTTGTGAAGATGACGTGATGCTCGAGTTTAATGCGTCTGCGGTTTTTATTCGCCGTCTTACACATTATTATGAAATGCACCTCGCCGGCCGTGGTGCTTTTTCGAGAACAAAGGCGCGCGTGCTCTGGCATAAGTTTAGGCACCTCCTCTATATTTGCTTTTCTTTGCTCCCCAGCTTTTGCCACCCACACTTGCTCCGCAGCTGTACTTTGCCTCTTTATAGGGCCTTTTTATTTGTCTTGCCAGCTTCCATAGTTTTTGTCTCTGCTTGCCAGATTCCATGCTTTTCGTCTCTGCTTGCCAGCTTCCAAATAATTGGGGAGCACACTCACTCTAGCCTTCGGCGGAAACCGCAGACTGCGTGGGAGGCAGCCTGGAGTTTAAACAACTCCAGGCCGCTCTACTGGGCGTGAGAGTGGCCTGCAAATTATGCTAATGTGTAGGCCAGTCTGACGGGAGGTTAAATTGCGTAGGTGGCACGCCAGAGTCACGGGAGGTACTACTTATCAGTTCCGGGCAGCGGAGGCTCAGTGGCAGCTTGCTGCCTTGCGCACCCGGTGGCCTCGGCATCGGTGAGAGCGGTTGCTTGTTTGTTGAGCATTTCTGTTCGTGACCAAATTCTGGCCGATCCCAAAAATCCGTCAGAGGTGAACTGAGAGTGTTTGAGCAGATCGGATCAGAAAGGACTTGTGTCTCTTCCTGCTCAGTAGCAGTTGGCTACTCTTAGTCCGGAAGGGCAAAAAGTTACAACAACAACAAAAAAGGTAACACTAATGAGTGGCTTTGCTAATCTACCGTACTTGGATTTATTTATCGCTAACAGTGACAAAACATTGAACGAAACCTGCTGGCTTCCTGTCGTTCAGGACTCCGTGCAGCTTGTTGTTTGTAATGGTTTCAATAAGTTTTTAGGTAGGCTACCTCTTTACAATTTAACATCCGCTTTTGTACAGTGTACGCATTCGCAATTCAAAGAAAAGAAGTCAATTTCTGCACAACAAAATTTGTTACTTTGCACAGGACAGGGAAGATAAATGAATAAAAAGTTAATTAATATATCAAAAACTGGTTTGTTTACTCCCAACTTGCTGAGGTAGATCAAAATGCTTTTCTCCTGCCTCAGTCCAGCTGGCAGGCTGGCCACTGCCGAACACACTGAATATCACAGTGCACAGTAGCATTAGAGCTGAGTGCGACAGAAAAATCAATCTCCATCTGTCCAGCTGTTGGATCGATTCAAAAGGAACCACCGCACCCACCAAGTACGGCTCCGCTGCCATAGCTACACAAACCAAAATCTGAATACAACCCATCACAAAGACACTGTACTCTCTGGTCACGAGAGTGCACGATTTGTAAAAGCCGCCTGATTGTAGCCCGAGCAGACCGGTTGCGCAGATTAGGATTAGAAGTGCGTAGATAGCACCGTCACGTGACACAAATCCAAGAACGGACAGAAAGAAGGCTGTGCCCAATAGAGCTACCAAGTTGAAGGCTTTTACCTGTAAAGTAAAGCTGTTTTTTGTTTTCCGATGTGCATATGTCTGAGTTGAGTTGGCAGAACTAAAGACTAAATATACACAAAATATTCGAGTAGTGTGCCTAGTTTTCTTCAAAATTTACCCGCCCCCTTGGACATACAGGAGCAGGGGGTTATTGGATTTATTTCACCCTAATACTGGAAAACCCAGCCCCAGACCCAAAAATAGAAGTACTAGTAGCAGCTCCAGTGCCCGCATAGTTGGTGTAGTGGTTTAGGTCTCAAAGCCACTGTGCGCATGCTCATGCGCTCGTCCACTCGGCAGGCAAGTTTCTTGCCGCTAAGAGTTGGTGGTCGGCACAAAACCAACCAAGGTCAGAGAAAGCTGGTGACAGCGAGCAAGCAGGTAAATCGGAACCGACTGCAGCTGCCGTTGCAGCTAAGCCACAGTAGCAACCACACATGTTGGGACAAACGGGAACGGGGACAGCTAACACTGAGACCCATCCAGACTGACAAAGAGCATGTGTGCCGGCTAATAGCGAAGGCAGCAAAGCAAAGAAAGGGCAGGAAGTGGGTGAGCGTGATGGGTCAGCAGTGTGGCCTATGCAGGGCAGTGTGGTGCATTTTGAAAATTTGAAACTAGGTAAAGTAACACTAGGTAAAGTTATCACCTAAAAAACTAGGTAAAGTTGTCACCTAAAAAACTAGGTAAAGTAATACCAGGTAAAGCCCGGAAAAATTAGGTAATACTACAGGGTGTCTCAAAAAAATGATCACATTTCTTTTTACTGCCATTTCCCCAAATTTTGACCAAATACGCTGAAATTTGAACCATAGGTGCCGCAATTCGGGGAATTTTATGTGTTAAAGTTTGGTGCACTAGGCTTGACTCATTCCCGAGAAATTTCAAAAAAAGTGAAATTTGGTAATTTCAATAGTGAAAGCCGGTCACCGAAAAAATGATCACATTTCTTTTTACTGCTATTTCCGCAAATTTTGACCAAATAGGCTGAAATTTGGACCATAGGTGCCACAATTCGGGGAATTTTATGTGTTAAACTTTGGTCCACTAGGCTTTGACTCAAACCCGAGAAATTTCAAAAAAAGTGAAATTTGGTAATTTCAATAGTGAAAGCCGGTCACCAAAAAAATGGAAACATTACATTATCGCCTAAACTCTAACGATAGCGTTGGAGTTCATGCGTCAGATTTTTACACACGAATTAACCTGAATTTCTGCGTTTACACTCCAAATTTCACCCAATTCCGACAAAAATTAGAAAAGATACAGGAAAGGAAAATGTTTCCATTTTTCGGTGACCAGCTTTCACTATTGAAATTACCAAATTTCACTTTTTTTAAATTTCTCGGGAAGTAGTCAAGCCTAGTGCACCAAACTTTAACACATAAAATTCCCCAAATTGTGGCACCTATGGTCCAAATTTCAGCCTATTTGGCCAAAATTTGCGGAAATGGTAGTAAAAAGAAATGCGATCATTTTTTCGGCGACCGGCTTTCACTATTGATTTAACAAATTTCACTTTTTTTGAAATTTCTCGGGAATGAGTCAAGCCTAATGCACCAAACTTTAAAACATAAAATTCCCCGAATTGCGGCACCTATGGTTCAAATTTCAGCCTATTTGGTCAAAATTTGCGACTTTGACTCTGACTTTGACTTTGCGACGATAGTCTCTAACTTCCTCCTACCTTCAGAGTTTCCTGGCAACACGAGATTATATCAGAGAGCATGCCAGCTGCCACTTTGAGTATAAAGTGCACAACAATCGGCACAGCCGACACTAAGCCAGCTTGTTTGGCCTCAAAACCAAGCACTCGCTTGACATAGGTGGGAGTGTACAAAATCAGTAACTGTACGCCGAACATGTTAGCCGCTGCAGCCGCCAGAATAGCCCAAACAGCCTTCGTACCAATCATAGCTCTGTACGGAACTGACTTCTTACTGCTTGTCCGCTTTCCTTGTACTATTTTGCTGGTTTCCTCTGCATTGCACCAGCGGTGGGAAGAGGGGTGGTTTCTGTAAAGCAACCCCCAACCAATAAACAGGAGAACAGTAAGAGCTGCGAACAGCCAATCAGTGACAATCCAGCTAGAGTTTAGAGCGCACTGACAGAAAAAGCCAGAAATAGCCCAGGCCAGGAACGGTCCCAATTGAACGAACCCGGTCAGGACTCCAAGAAAAAGACCGTTTTCGGTCAGAGGAGCCCAATCTGAGGTCACAACAGCTATGACAGGTGAACAACAGCCCAAGCACATGCCCTGACCGATTCTGACCGCTAGTAGCAGGTAAAATGACCATTCCGGAGGCACCCAGAGACTAACGGGGGCCAGCGCGGTCACAAAGGCTGAGATTGCTCCAAAGCAAGCAAACATAATGTGAACTCCAAATCTGTGCAACGCCCAGCTAGCTGGAAGTGCTGCTAGCACCGTTCCCCAAGCCACTGAGGACAGAAGAGTGTTCTCGTGCAAATCTGACCACGCCAAAGCAGCCCGACAGAAGGTTCCATTTGGGCTGATTTCGTCTTGACGAATGCAGTTTTTGGTGAAATTGAAGACAACAATATTGCCATAAAGGACCGAGAGACAGAGAGTGGTGAGCAGAAGGATTAAATAGTGGACCTGCATTACCATCTTCTATCTATCTATACACACTTAAAACAAACAATACTGTTTAGTGAGTGGTAATAATTCACTGTCAAACAATTTCTGGTTTTTTAATGTCTTCAGTGTCACGTAGATTTTCGGGGAATCAGGTTTAGGAGCTCACGTGTTGTAAACGCCGTGGAGGTACAAAACAATTTACAGTGTTGGCCAAAAAATTACATTTTTTCGAGTTTTCCGAATAATTTCAAATAGTCAGTTTTCAACAGAATGATATGGTTTTGGCATGATTATTATCACTGTTTATTTAAAGTTTGTATTGAACGTATCCTGGTCTTCTAGCCTCTGTAGGTCTGGCCCAGAGTTATCCTTTCTGAAATTAACTGACCCGAGTTTCGGACACAAAATTTTAACACGCGCATCACCCCAACCCCTCTTCCAATCAATCTACCCAACTTTTGCATGTTATCCAAGCTTTATATGGTCTTTAATTCCATATAAAAAGTCAGCTTTCTAGCACATCCCGTTAAAATCTGGCGGATTTTTATTTTAGGTAAACATGAAAGTGGTGGAAATTTGGCATTGTCGAAAACGAAGCTGTTACTGCCCCTGCACAGAAATCAGGGTTGTACGAACTAGTGTAGTCATGCATGGATTACAGTCACCGCAACTGAAGTAACACAATGAACACCTCAATTAGGCTATATCAGTCGTACAGTACATGTACTTTATATAATGATTAGTTAACTTTCAAAATTGGCGAGGGATCGGAAGAGGGGTTCTTGAGATACAGTCAGTCAGGTAAACTAAGCCTTTTACCGATACAAGCCTTTTAACGCTTACGTGTGCTTAGTGGTTAGCATGCTGTTATATGCAGTTTTGTGTGCTGAGTTGAAAAATGCATTCAGTTTAGCTAGATTCGCTCTGCATCGGGAGAAATTTGAAAGGTGACTCAATTCAGTCGCATGTAGGGTACAGAGCCATCAAAATTATATCATGGGTCAAAATAGGTCGGGTACACTATTGATTTACAAACGGTTCCCTTCACAAATAAATGTTGAACATTTATTTCAGGATTACAGCTTGTCGCGGCATGTTTCTCAACGAAACTTTAGAGGTGCATTACTTGCGACTACTGTTATTTTACTATAGTATAGTAAAACAAAAATTAGTAATACTACTGTAGTGGTATTTTACTAGTAGTAAAATAATAGTAAAAAGTAAAATTAAGCGCCAACAGTAAAGTACCGTTGTCAAGTAAATTAGTTTAGTAATTTACTTACTTTTTAATTTACTTCCACCTCCACAAAATAATTTACTTACTTTTTAATTTACTTTGACCGCTTTACCAACAATTTAATTTGATTTTAATTTACTTTCAACTTCTAATTAAATTCTAATTTACTTTTCTATGCAAAAAATTGCCGAAAATACCACAAAATCACCAAATATTTGAGTATGGATTTCTAGTAAACTGATGGATGAATCTAACTCCATCCTTTTGTTAAGCTTCCTGTTTTTGGTAAAATCAGTTGTTCAGAAATGCATTATAATTATTTTTTCTAGGAGCAAAGCAACAGATGTAAAGCTTTGGCTCACACTGTAACTTATGGACAGACCGGGATTTGATGAAACAAAGGGGTTTTCAATTTTCATGCATCAGTGCATACATGTAACAGGTAGTATGGGTTTCTGCCCCACCCGACTTAGGCCAGACCCCTTGGATGGGGACCCTCCAAGACGATTTTCCCAAGCTCGCCCCTCCAATTTTTCTGGAAAGTAATTTGTTGAGCAAATTTTTGCGATTTTTTTTAATTTCAGACACAAAAATAGCCAAAATAGCCAGCAAAACAGCACTTTTTAGCTGTATTTCAGCCTAAACTAGAGATTTTTGACGATTTTTAGCCGAAAGATTACGATTTTTTTCGATTTTTGAGGGTTTTTAGTGCCCAACCCCTCCCAAAATTTGTGCTTAGATCCCGGCACCAGACCCCCAACCCCCTCCCCCTTCGGCAGATGACCTGTGATGTACGTGATGGTTGCACGAAAAGTGTAGCTTCACATTCTATACGTAGTATAGGATTTTAAGATGTCAGACAAAATTGTGTTGAATGATCTCCTGCATTACAGCTGGGTTTCCGTTCTCAACAGTGAGAGCATATGTACATTCTCTGGTTAAATAGACAGACACAAAAGGCACAGAATCACACAAAAGTTACATCCGAGAGCCAAGACTACCACAGATCGAATAGCCAATGAAGCAAATTAGAAGTAAATTAGAAGTAAATTGAAAGTAAATTTTTCAGGCTTTTCGATCTAATTTAATTTACTTTTTACTTGCTTCGCCATATTCGTCAGAGATTTAATTATATTTTAATTTACTTGCCACTTAATTTACTCTTCGGAAGTAAATTATTTTCGAATTTAATTTAATTTTAATTTTAATTTACTTGACAACGGTACAGTAAAGTAAAAATTAAATTAAATTAACAAAGACCGTCAATAGTAAAATGAAAATTTTACTAGTATTTCACTAGCTTTTTTGTGAATACGAGCCAAATTCTTGATCAATTTTGCCTTAAAAAATGTTTGGGCGCACGTTTGTCAGTCCAATTTCACACATTTTTGTCTCTAAATTTATTGGAAACCTCGTATCATGACCAAATTTAGCAACTGTTTAGCACCAACATTAATTATTTATAAGATTGGCATCATTGACGCAAAATTGCTCCAAATGACTAGTAAAATCGTAGTAAAATAGTAGTAAAATTATTAGTAAAACAAAAATTAGTAAAATGGGAGCTGCTTGGTAGTAAAACAAAAATAAAAATTAAATTGAAGAGCCGAATTTATAGTAAATTTAGTAAATAGTAAAATAAAAATCCACTAGTAAAATAACAGTACTTGCGACTGAGTGGCCGCAGCGCAAAAATATGATGATATTTGAATCAGCGGAAAAAACTGCACCAGATAGATACCAAGCTATGCCCAAATTTGACAGATAACTTATTGTCTGAGTACCAGGGCATAAAAACTGCATGAGTAGCTCAGGAGCGGTTAGATTGAAAAATGTTGTGTCGCCCCAACGTCCGCCGCCAAGGACTAGGGTTTGGTTACACATCACTCATCGCTTAGGCATGTTTATATTAATAATGCAGCCGGCGGCGGACGCCACGGGTGTTGAGGGTGTCTGGTTTTAGCCCTAGCTACAGGGCGGTCTGTTCTAAGATTTGTGTCTCTAGTAAAGCCTGTATGTACGCACACCCTTCGCACACCCTTCGTACACCATACAGAGGACAACACATTAAGAAACGAATGAAGGGTGATTGTTTGAATGGAGGGTGTCAGAGCTATTAAAATGAGCCCGAAAATTGCTGCCGATCCAACTTTGAGGGGGTGTAGCTCCGGTTCCAGGGGGTTGCTGGTGGCCGAGCATGCACCGTTGGTCTTCGACTGTGCTCTATTTTAACAGATATTAATATCAGCCAGATCCGTGAGATGACCCTCTTTGCCCCCTCAAAGCGGACTTTCTCGCAAAATGCATCTAATCGGTGTTGCGTTAATAAACAAATCTTCAAATTTTAAACTTGTTCTGACCGATGCATTGGAATAAACGAAGAATCAGAAAGACCAGTGATTGACTGCAGTCAAATTTGGTTTTCTAGATAGACTCAGAGGAAATTTGCTTTTGCTGTGCTGGCTCATCATACGTAGGCTAGAGAATTTCCGATTGCATTGGCTTCTCGTGCAGATGCCAGCTGCTTCATACAGCCTCTTTTGTTGATAGAAAAGTGCGTGGTCTCAGTCTAGTAAATCCAAAATGCCCGGCCAACTTCTGGACACAGTGGTTTTCGTGGCGTCCGTGCCATCCATCTTTGTCTATCTGATCTACCTGATCACACTGCATCGTTGCAGAAACAGAACTCCATTCAACGGCTCTTTCTTCCGACTGCTGTTTCACATAGGCATTTTCGACGTTCTAATGATGATTGAGCGGTTCTTTCTCAATCGATGTCCTAAACGCGCTTGGCTGGGTATGGATGAGGTGGTGATGCGAGCGCCCTACTTGTTTGGCAAACTGCACATCCTGCTTTTCTGGTATCTCATCAAGCCACAGGTGCTGGGAACGTTGTTGCTCACAGTCAATCGATACTTTGTCATCGTGCGGCATCATGTAAGTTGCTTTTTGAGTGCTTTCTTCAATAGGCTTGCATGGTTGTTTGTTTTTGTTAGAGGATTTTTTACAGCAATGATGATGTCTTTCAGCAGTGGAGCAGAAATCAAAGTTTGTGTATGATCGCATCCGTTTATCTGATGCCTTTGCCATTCAATATCCCTCTTTGGACTCAACGCTTCTATTTCTCCACCAACTGCACCCAAGGAGTCTTGCTCTACTACGAAAACACGCAATTTCAGGTAGGCACAATGTAGTATGTACAGGATCCGTATAAAAACAACCCCGCATATATTTTACTGCAGCAAAAACTTCTCCTTTTTTCTTCTCCTCTCCTCTCTCTTTTTTTCATTTTCTTTTCTCCCTTCTCCCCTGCCCTTTCTCTCTTAATTTCTTTATTTTACTTTTTTTCCTTTTTTGGTTTTTCTTTTCTTACCTTTCCCCCCTCTTTTCCTTTCCCTCTTCCTTTTTCCTGTTCCTCTCTTCTTCTTTTCTTTTCTGTTTTCCTCCCTCTTTCTCTCTTTTCTCCCCTTCTTCTTCTTCCCTTCACCTCTTTTTCCCCCTACTTTTCTCCCCCCTCCTCTCTTGTTTTCCTCCTTCTCTTTATGCCCTTTATCCCTCCCCTCTCCTTACCGCCAATGACCAACCCGCTTCAATTTTTTGGAAGCAATTTGTTTACAATTTCAAGTAAAAGATCGCTAAAATTGCCGGTAATTTGAGCCGAAATTTGCGCTTTACCCACTTTATAGGGGTTTTGTGAACGATTTTTGGTACTCTTCTACATACAATCTTGAACATACATGTACAGTACTAGGGGGGTTTGGGGGGGTTACCCCCCTGCTGGAACGGCCAAACCCCCCCACCACCCCCCCCCCCCCGAGACAGGTTAAGGGACCCCTCCCCCCGACCAAAAAATACAAGCACTAGTAGTGGCTCCAGTATTAGCAAACTGGGTCAGAAATCACAAATTTTTAGCCTAAAATTCACTTGAAAAGCCTTTGGAAACCGAATTTGGCGTTTCCACTGCTGATATTTAAGAAAAATCGGTGTTTTTGGAAGCTCTTTTTGTCATTTTTTGCTTGTTTTTAGCTTTAAAACGCTATTTGGCAGCTTAAAATAGCGATTTTTAGCGACGTTACTGAAAAAAACGTGCTAAAAACGCATTTCTAGGCGTTTTGGAGCTTTTCCAAATTTGGGACCCCCACATGGGCGAAACGCCACCTCGACCCCCCCACCTGAGGAAAACCCCCCTACCCCCCTCCCCCCAGGTCGGCCCGGAGCTGTACGTGTATGATCTTGAAAGTACAGGGTCCGCCAAAAAAACCCGCAGATTTTTTGCTGTAGCAAGCGCGAATCTCGACCGATTTGAATGAATCTTTTTTATATGAAAGATAGATCAATTATTGGAAGATTGCTGAAAATTTTGTTAAAATACACTGCTTAGTTCTTGAGACATTTGCCCTCAAAGTCAAAACAGTGATTTTGGCAATTAACAAGAGTGATTTTAATTATTCTGTTGCACTTCAAAATAAAAAAGATTCTCTACTACTGTTGGCAAAATATTAAATTTTATGTATATGCTTTCCGAAGTTGAATAGATATGTATCCTCAAATATGTATTTTAAATACATACAGTAGTGGCCACAGAATACATATACATACTGTATTCTCTGAGCAATACATACATCTCTGAGCAATTCGGTTACTTCAGCAGTAGTCTTGTTATCCACAGTCAGCAGTGTGTGTTAACGAATTTTCATCAATCTTTAAAAAATTTTTCATTCAAATCGGTTGAGATTTACGGTTTAAAAAGTAAAAAAATGTGCTTGATTGTTTTCAATCGCTCTCGCTCGTTTAATCTTTGTTTTGAATTTGAGGGCAAATATCTCTGGACATGAGCAGAGTATCTTAATGAAAATTTCAGCAATCGTTTAAGAATTTATTAATCTTTCATCTAAAAAGGTCGGTTGAGATTTGCGGTTGCTGCAGTAAAATATATGCGGGGTTGTTTTTATACGGATCCTGTACATACTACATTGTGCCTACCTGAAATTGCGTGTTTTCGTAGTAGAGCAAGACTCCTTGGGTGCAGTTGGTGGAGAAATAGAAGCGTTGAGTCCAAAGAGGGATATTGAATGGCAAAGGCATCAGATAAACGGATGCGATCATACACAAACTTTGATTTCTGCTCCACTGCTGAAAGACATCATCATTGCTGTAAAAAATCCTCTAACAAAAACAAACAACCATGCAAGCCTATTGAAGAAAGCACTCAAAAAGCAACTTACATGATGCCGCACGATGACAAAGTATCGATTGACTGTGGAGCAACAACGTTCCCAGCACCTGTGGCTTGATGAGATACCAGAAAAGCAGGATGTGCAGTTTGCCAAACAAGTAGGGCGCTCGCATCACCACCTCATCCAACCCAGCCAAGCGCTTTAGGACATCGATTGAGAAAGAACCGCTCAATCATCATTAGAACGTCGAAAATGCCTATGTCCAACAGCAGTCGGAAGAAAGAGCCGTTGAATGGAGTTCTGTTTCTGCAACGATGCAGTGTGATCAGGTAGATCAGATAGACAAAAGATGGATGGCACGGACGCCACGAAAACCACTGTGTCCAGAAGTTGGCCGGGCATTTTGGATTTACTAGACTGAGACACACGCACTATTCTATCAACAAAAGAGGCTGTATGAAGCAGCTGGCATCTGCACGAGAAGCCAATGCAATCGGAAATTCTCTAGCCTACGTATGATGAGCCAGCACAGCAAAAGCAAATTTTCCTCCTGAGTCTATCTAGAAAAATAAATTTGACTGCAGTCAATCACTGGTCTTTCTGATTCTTCGTTTATTCCAATGCATCGGTCAGAACAAGTTTAAAATTTGAAGATTTGTTTATTAACGCAACACCGATTAAGATGCATTTTGCGAGAAAGTCCGCTTTGAGGGGGCAAAGAAGGGTCATCTCACGGATCTGGCTGATATTAATATCTGTTAAAATAGAGCACAGTCGAAGACCAACGGTGCATGCTCGGCCACCAGCAACCCCCTGGAACCGGAGCTACACCCCCTCAAAGTTGGATCGGCAGCAATTTTCGGGCTCATTTTAATAGCTCCGACATCCTCAATTCAAACAATCACCCGCTATTCGTTCCTTAATGTGTTTGTCCTCTGTATGGTGTACGAAGGGTGTGCGAAGGGTGTGCGTACATACAGGCTTTACTAGAGACAAAATCTTAGAACAGACCGCCCTGTAGCTAGGGCTAAAACCAGACACCCTCAACACCCGTGGCGATCCGCCGTCGGCTGCATTATTAATATAAAAATGCATACTAAGCGATGAGTGATGTGTAACCAAACCCTAGTCCTTGGCGGCGGACGTTGGGGCGACACAACATTTTTCAATCTAACCGCTCCTGAGCTACTCATGCAGTTTTTATGCCCTGGTACTCAGACAATAAGTTATCTGTCAAATTTGGGCATAGCTTGGTATCTATCTGGTGCAGTTTTTTCCGCTGATTCAAATATCATCATATTTTTGCGCTGCGGTCACCAGTCTTAAGTACTGTTATTCCTTCCACTAGTGGATTTTTAATTTACTATTTACTAAATTTACTATAAATTCGGCTCTTCAATTTAATTTTTTATTTTTGTTTTACTACCAAGCAGCTCCCATTTTACTAATTTTTGTTTTACTAATAATTTTACTACTATTTTACTACGATTTTAATAGTCATTTTGAGACAATTTTGCGTCAATGATGTCAATCTTATAAATAATTAATGTTGGTGCTAAACAGTTGCTAAATTTGGTCATGATACGAGGTACTAATAATTTAGAGACAAAATGTGTGAAATTGGACTGACAAACGTGCGCCCAAACATTTTTTAAGGCAAATTAATCAAGAATTTGGCTCGTATTCACAAAAAAGCTAGTGAAATACTAGTAAAATTTTCATTTTACTATTGATTTGTTTTTGTTAATTTAATTTAATTTTTACTTTACTGTACCGTTGTCAAGTAAATGTAGTAAAACAAAAATAAAAATTAAATTGAAGAGCCGAATTTATAGTAAATTTAGTAAATAGTAAAATAAAAATCCACTAGTAAAATAACAGTACTTGCGACTGAGTGGCCGCAGCGCAAAAATATGATGATATTTGAATCAGCGGAAAAAACTGCACCAGATAGATACCAAGCTATGCCCAAATTTGACAGATAACTTATTGTCTGAGTACCAGGGCATAAAAACTGCATGAGTAGCTCAGGAGCGGTTAGATTGAAAAATGTTGTGTCGCCCCAACGTCCGCCGCCAAGGACTAGGGTTTGGTTACACATCACTCATCGCTTAGGCATGTTTATATTAATAATGCAGCCGGCGGCGGACGCCACGGGTGTTGAGGGTGTCTGGTTTTAGCCCTAGCTACAGGGCGGTCTGTTCTAAGATTTGTGTCTCTAGTAAAGCCTGTATGTACGCACACCATTCGCACACCCTTCGTACACCATACAGAGGACAACACATTAAGAAACGAATGAAGGGTGATCGTTTGAATGGAGGGTGTCAGAGCTATTAAAATGAGCCCGAAAATTGCTGCCGATCCAACTTTGAGGGGGTGTAGCTCCGGTTCCAGGGGGTTGCTGGTGGCCGAGCATGCACCGTTGGTCTTCGACTGTGCTCTATTTTAACAGATATTAATATCATCCAGATCCGTGAGATGACCCTCTTTGCCCCCTCAAAGCGGACTTTCTCGCAAAATGCATCTAATCGGCGTTGCGTGAATAAACAAATCTTCAAATTTTAAACTTGTTCTGACCGATGCATTGGAATAAACGAAGAATCAGAAAGACCAGTGATTGACTGCAGTCAAATTTGGTTTTCTAGATAGACTCAGAGGAAATTTGCTTTTGCTGTGCTGGCTCATCATACGTAGGCTAGAGAATTTCCGATTGCATTGGCTTCTCGTGCAGATGCCAGCTGCTTCATACAGCCTCTTTTGTTGATAGAAAAGTGCGTGGTCTCAGTCTAGTAAATCCAAAATGCCCGGCCAACTTCTGGACACAGTGGTTTTCGTGGCGTCCGTGCCATCCATCTTTGTCTATCTGATCTACCTGATCACACTGCATCGTTGCAGAAACAGAACTCCATTCAACGGCTCTTTCTTCCGGCTGCTGTTTCACATAGGCATTTTCGACGTTCTAATGATGATTGAGCGGTTCTTTCTCAATCGATGTCCCAAACGCGCTTGGCTGGGTATGGATGAGGTGGTGATGCGAGCGCCCTACTTTTTTGGCAAACTGCACATCGTGCTTTTCTGGTATCTCATCAAGCCACAGGTGCTGGGAACGTTGTTGCTCACAGTCAATCGATACTTTGTCATCGTGCGGCATCATGTAAGTTGCTTTTTGAGTGCTTTCTTCAATAGGCTTGCATGGTTGTTTGTTTTTGTTAGAGGATTTTTTACAGCAATGATGATGTCTTTCAGCAGTGGAGCAGAAATCAAAGTTTGTGTATGATCGCATCCGTTTATCTGATGCCTTTGCCATTCAATATCCCTCTTTGGACTCAACGCTTCTATTTCTCCACCAACTGCACCCAAGGAGTCTTGCTCTACTACGAAAACACGCAATTTCAGGTAGGCACAATGTATGTAGTATGTACAGGATCCGTATAAAAACAACCCCGCATATATTTTACTGCAGCAACCGCAAATCTCAACCGACCTTTTTAGATGAAAGATTAATAAATTCTTAAAAGATTGCTGAAATTTTCATTAAGATACTCTGCTTATGTCCAGAGATATTTGCGCTCAAATTCAAAACAGCGATTTTTGTATTAAACGAGCGAGAGCGATTGAAAACAATCAAGCACATATTTTTTTACTTTTTAAACCGTAAATCTCAACCGATTTGAATGAAAAATTGAAAAATTCTTTAACGATTGCTCAAAATTCGTTAACACACACTGCTGACTGAGGTTAACAAGACTTACTGCTGACGTAACCGAGCCTGTGTGTGTCACCAGTAAACCTTTCTTTATCCCTCATAAGTACAGTACCTAGTAGGAATTACTGTTGAATATATATATACATACATTGTATATAAAATACATATGTATTATTTTCGGAATGTTATTGCTCAGAGATGTATGTATTGCTCAGAGAATACAGTATGTACAGGGTGCGTCAAAAAAAAACAACCCAGCAGATTTTTTGCTGTAGCAACCGCAAATCTCAACCGATTTGAATGAATCCTGCTTTAAATGAAAGATAAATAGATTCTTGAACGACTGGTGCAGCATTTATTAAGATGCGTTGCTTAGTTTCTGAGATAATTGCTTTCAAAATCAAAACAGATTTTGGCAGTGCACAACAGAGATTAAAACAACCCAGCAGATGTTTTACTGTAGCAGCCGCAAATCTCAACCGATTTCAGTGAGTCCTATTTTATATGAAAGATAAATTAATTCTTGAAAGTTTGGTGAAGCTTTTATTAAGATATGATGCTTGGTTCCTGAGATATTTGCACTCAAAGTCAAAACAGATTTTGGCTATGAACAAGAGCGATTTTTATTATTCTGTTGCACTTCATAATATAACCGATTCCTACTGCTCAGGGCTAACGTAACGAGGTTTTTCCGGTGCCACACATGCTTGGTTACTTCATTTGTAAAAGTCTTGTTGCCCCTCAGCAGTAGGAATCCGTTGTGTTGTGAAGTGCAACGGAATCGCTCTTGTTCACTGCCAAAATCTCTGTTTTGAGTTTGAAGGAAAATATCTCAGGAACTAAGCATCGTATCTTAATAGGGCCTTCACCAGTCTTTCACGAATTTATTTATCTTTCATTTAAAGTAGGATTCATTCAAATCGGTTGAGATTTGCGGTTGCTACAGCAAAAACTCTGCTGGGTTGTGTTTTTTTTTACACACCCTGTATATGTATTCTGTACTGTGGATCAGGTATACCTGTACCTGTACCTGATTATCAGGTAGATTTGCAATACCCACCTGATACCTACCTGATACCTGATCGGGTACTTTCGAACGGTACCCACCTGATTTTGGGTATTTTTGGACTGAAACAGGTACAGGTATCAGGTACAAACAGAAGGCAACAAATGGTAGTTTACGACTGATTTGTTCATTAAAAAGCATGTAGGAAGGCTATTTTTTCAAAATTTTCTCGCCAAGCAGGCCTTTTCAGGCTTCCTAATTTCTACTAATATTATACCCAGAATGCTTTCAAAAGCGCTTCTCAAGCTAATTTTGCCAAAATTTTCTCGCCCTGATTGGGCCATGTCCGTGGTAAAAATTTTACACGTACTTCCTTTTGCAAAATCCTGAGTAAGCCAATGAATAAAGTCGAAGACAAATGGGGACACACTGTATGGATAAAAAGGGTTATGAGAAGCCTTACAAAAGAAGCAAAGATAAACGACCAGAGATGGATGTGCAAAGCGATTCCACACCCCTGCAATATTTTGAGAGTGGGTTTTTAGCATTTTGTGCAGTTTCATAACGAAAAAATCCTAAAATGACTGGAACTAATCTGATTTTAGCTGCCTTTTGAGTAGGGCCCGACCGGATACAAATTTCTACCGGATCCGGATCCGGATCCGGATACGCCCATATCCGGCCGGATCCGGATCCGGATATGCCGGATATCATTGATCAACTTAAAATTTTTTAGAATGCAATAAACCACATATATACATTTCTTTCTTCTATAACAGTTGATTCAAAACATCAAATAATTGTAGTTCAAACTATGGTTGGATGATATCGGGGTTTTTGCGATGCAAGTGATATTGCATATGAATATATGCATGCAATTTCTAGTGCATATTGATATTGCATATATCATATGCTTGCAAAAATGAGATATGTACATATTTTTTGCATATTTGCATATTTTATCACCGCGGCTAGAAATTGATAACTGGACGCTTTCCAAGCATTTTCGAGTTTGGTCGGAATGTCTATGCAATCTTTAGCGTTTATTAGGCATGCCTATTTTACAGATACAGAGCTCATCTGGAAAAAGCAGAAGGGGAAACACAGTTTGGCATGAAAGTTCAGCTCATTCGTAATTTTTAGATAAAAATGGTTGACATCACAGCAATTTGGCTAAATTATTGTTTGCATGTTCAAATTTGTTCTCTCTAATGTGATGTGGCATACTTAGCCGATCTTTTGGTAGACCTGTCCTAGTTTTACAAACTAAAAAATTCAGAATTTGAAAAATCTCAGTTGAGATTTCCATTCTTTGCGAGTTGAGTTTGGAGTCTCAAGCCATTCATCTTCATTCTGCAACTGAAAAGAGACGCTTTCATCTCTGTAAAGTAAAGATTTACAGTATAAACTTGCCTCAATAATAGCTAGTTTTTTATTTCAGATTTTTTATTTTTAATTAAATGAAAAATTAGCAATGACAAGGCGACTATCCTAAACATAGAAATCCAGTCTGCTTGGCTGTTTTGTGATGTTCATTGTATCACATTAGTATTATTATTTTTGTTAAGAGAAGAGTTTGTTGTCAATTTTGAACGTAAATATTTCAAGATCTTTCATCGAATCTTTGCCAAATTTTGCAAGTTAACCAATCTTTATATGGACTTAAGAACCTTGCGGCCTAAACCACTACACCAACTGTGCCGGCACGCAAGTTATACTTGTTAAACAACAACATTTCTACATTTTCGGGCTTCAGAGAGGAGCGATCACCTTCCGAAATCGAGCCAGCAGTCTTAAATGTTAGCTCGCTAGCTACCGTACCGATAGGAGCAATTAAATACAACCTGGCAAGCTGCAAAACTGTTTTAGAACCATATAACTGCGCAAATTTCTATCAAACATTCGGTCGAATGCAATATTTATGTTCAAAATACGTAAAAAATCACGTTTTCTCATCTGTGACTGATATCCGGCATATCCGGCAGGTAATATCCGGATCCGGTACCGGATCCGGATATGGCCATATCCGACCGGATCCGGATCCGGATCCGGATATCCGGTCGGGCCCTACTTTTGAGCCTAAAATGGTAGTTTGAGCGATTTTTCGGCTAAAATCCGGATTTTAACTTTTTATGGGATAATATCTGATACCTAATACCTGATACCTGTATTTTTGTGAATACCTACCTATACCTGATACCTGATTGGGCACTTTTGAAATACCTGTACCTGATACCTGATATTAGGTACTTTCTCAATACCTGCCCACAGTAGTATTCTGTGGCCACTATGTATAAACTACATATTTGAAAATACATATCTATTCAACTTCGGAAAGCATATACATAAAATTCAAAATTTTGCCAACAGTAGCAGAGAATCAGATTTTTTATGAAATGCAACAGAATAATAAAAATCACTCTTGTTAATTACCAAAATCACTGTTTTGACTTTGAGGGCAAATATCTCAAGAACTAAGCAGTGCATGTCGCAAAATTTTCAGCAATCTTTCAACAACTGATCTATCTTTCATATAAAAAAAGATTCATTCAAATCGGTCGAGATTCGGGCTTGCTACAGCAAAAAATCTGCGGGTTTTTTGGCGGACCCTGTACTTTCAAGACAGTATTTAGAGTACTAAAAATCGTTCATAAAATCCCTATAAAGTGGCTAAAAAGCGAAAATTTCGGCTCAAATTACCGGCAATTTTAGCGATCTCTTACTTGAAATTGTAAACAAATTGGTTCCAAAAATTGAAGCGGGTTGGTCTTTGGCGGTAGGGCCGAAAACCTTAAAACTCCGATACATACATCTATCTAGGCCTCGTACTTCAAACCGGTTTCAGTGGTATTACAACGCGGTCTGTTTCGCGCAGTGCGTCCTGCTGACGGCATTCGGCTGTTTCTGTTACGTGGGCATCCTGCGCACAAACAGGAAGAGTCGTTCGAACATAAACCCCGGTAGTGAGAGCAGGAAAGGAGTGAAGGCAGACAAGAACATCCTCTTCATAGGAGTGGTTCTGACCGTGCTGACATTCGAGTGTGCGTTCGCCTGTGGCTCCATGGCTTACGCTAACAACCCGGCCTTTCTCAAGGCTGCCATGCCTTGGTTTGATGTCGGCACCGAGCTCTACACCTGGATCAACCCTTACTGCTTGTTGATCACCAGCTACAGACTCAGACAGCGCTGTGTCCAAACACTCAAGTGCCAGAAACTTACAGCCTAGTGATCTGCAAGCCGACACCACTTGCAGTCCGAACCTTAAAGACCTAACACCGTTTATGGTACCGGTACCTAGCCTAGTGAGTGGCACCATTCATGGCATCGGTACACGACATGGGCAAAGGAGGGGAGCTCAGGGCTTGACCCTCCATCAGGCTCTGACCTACTCCCTCAGGCCGAAACCCCTTCAGCCCCGGTAGAAACAAACAATTTTTCCGTTCAGCTCACCTGAATGGAAAATTTTGAAACGCTTTTGTGAGCTCAATTATTGGCCGTTTGTTCTGTAAATTGGTCTGGAGTTTCTTTATTAGAAACTGTAGTGACTGACAAATTTAGAGCAGAAAATGTCAGCTTGTTGGCTCGCAATGGTTGTTCGAAATTTTCCGTTCAGGTGAGCTGAACGGAAAAATCGTTTGTAGGCAAGTGCAGGCCTCAGGAAATTTTTGGAAGAATTTTGTATAGAAAATTATGATAAAAACGTGGCTAGATTACGTGTAAATGAGCTCAGAAAAGCTTATCTTAAGCTATTTTAAACTTAAACCTTGATTTTAGTAAAAAATGGACTTTTTGGCTTATCATCCGCTTACACAAACTAAGGATTTGAAAATTTACCACCCCCGCAGCCGAAATGCTAGCTCATGTCTGACCGGTACACCCCTTCCAATAGCCATGAGTGCCGGTACGTCATACGTGTACGAGACCAGTACCATATGGTATGAAATTTGAAGCAGTGCTAGCATACCCTACCAGTGCAGGCAGGGTATGTGCTAACACAACAGTGGTATATGTGCCACCAGCCTAGGTACCGTACCAGCACCACTACTGCTTCATTTATTACAGTCAGGCACTTAACGCCGTTTATGGTACCGACACCATATAAGGTGCCGGTACCGTATATGGTACCGGTACCGAGGGTAGTGGTACCATATATGGTACCGGCACCATATATGGTACCGTCACCATATATGGTACCGGTACCATATATGGTGCCCCCACGTTCGGCGACTGTGGTGGTACCATATATGGTACCGGTACCATATATGGTACCGGAACCATATATGGAACCGTCACCATATATGGTACCACCACCATATATGGTACGAAATCTGAACGGAGTGGTACCATATATGGTACCGGTACCGGAAAAACGCGAAGGTGGGGGTACCATACAGGGTACCACCACAGACCTCGAACGTGGGGGTACCCTATATGGTGCCGGTACCATATATGGTACCACCACAGGCCCCGAAGGTGGGGGTACCATATATGGTGACGGTACCATATATGGTACCACTACCTACGGTACCGGTACCATATATGGTACGAAATCTGACCGTAGGGGTACCATATATGGTCCCGGTACCGGAAAAACGCGAAGGTGGGGGTACCATACATGGTACCACCACAGACCTCGAACGTGGGGGTACCATATATGGTGCCGGTACCATATATGGTACCACCACAGGCCCCGAAGGTGGGGGTACCATGTATGGTGACGGTACCATATATGGTGCCGGTACCATATATGGTACCACTACCTACGGTACCGGCACCATATATGGTACCGGCACCTTATATGGTGTCGGTACCATAAACGGCGTTAAGTGCCTGACTGTATTAGCCGATAGACTCAGTTGGTACAACCTACAACTTGTCTGCGTACAAGCTACGGAAATGGAAAGGTGTTCCGTTCGATTGCCAGCCGCGCTATCGCACTACCTTCTTTCTATTTGGCTTTGAGCAATTTATTTATATAAAGTATATCTGAGACAACCTATCAATAAACGTAACAAATAGCAGTAACAAAGAAAGTGAAGGCAGATAAAAATGCAGTACTAACTACTAATCATAGCTAGCGAAGGTAGCTCGTACGTGTCTGCCTGCAGTTGGTGTTGAGTCCAACAATTAATGGATTGGGGTCAAAAGGTAGAGGCGTAGAGAGAAGTCTGCAGGTGAGCCCAGGTGCGGACGACGTCGCCAAAGCCGGCTTTCAAGCTGTTCGACAGATAAACGAACGCCAACTCATTCTCCCAGTCCATCTTGGCATACATCCCGCCGAAACCAGAGTGTCCGATCAGCCAATCGTCCGCCTGAAAAGTAACAACATTCATCTTTTTGAAATTGAAATTCAAATTGACAGTGCATAAGACCCAGAATTAGAGACTGCACTGCACGGACTACTGTTTCCCAGTTAATTTATTTTCTAATTAACTTGCTATTAACTTGCTTGTAACTGTCGGTGATATGTGATCGCTTGTACGTACATGCTGCTGTGGTACGTACATGCCGTCTTGTGTGTTGGTTGTCTAGGCTAAATTATCGATCGGGCTCGGCCTGCCATGCCACTTGGCCGCGCCCTAGTCTGTAGCTCTGCGTAGTAATAGAGCCAGACCCAAGGCAGTGTTGAAAACAATCACTTTCTCTCCCTACGCACCTGCCTTGCGGCTGACTCTAGTCTGTGCTCTCGGAGTGCGTGTGTTGTGGCCAGTCTTTAGTTGTATACTGGCGTGGTTGATAGTCCGTTACTGCCTTGGCATAAAGGACTTTGTTGTTAAGCATCACCTGCTGCACCGCGTGACAGCCGGACGATAGGACAACGACAAAGGACCTGCGAGGCAAACAGAAGACGGAACAGTGGCGACCGGCGTGCAATTCGAACCGCAACAGACTGCCACCGCCAACAAGAAAGCCGACGCGACTGCTAACGAGTGAGTCGGTTTACTACAACCTGCTTCCAGTAAGGACGGACGGACGTGTGTGCGTGCGTGTCAATTGCTCTGGACGGAGAGTGCCGTGTGTGTCGTTTGCTCTGGTTGGAGGGCGTGCAACTGCAGTGTTGCCCGCCTCATTGGTAGCCGGAAGGGACATACTCGTGCGTCTCGCGGAAGGAACCGTACGTCTCGCGGAACGACTCGTGCATTGCGGCGGTGATAAACAACACCGCATTGTCGACTCAAACGGAACGACACGACTCGTGCATTGCAGCGGTGATAAACAACACCGCATAGTCGACTCAAACGGAACGCTTGCAGCGGTGACTCATAACACCGCATTGTCGACTCAAACGGAACGACTCGTGCATCGCAGCGGTGACAGACAACACCGCATAGTCGACTCAAACACCGCACCGGCGACAGACAACACCGCATCGGCGATTCAAACACCGCATCGGCGACAGACAACACCGCATCGGCGACTCAAGCACCGCACCGGCGACAAACAACAACGCATCGGCGAACCAACGCAGTTGCTCTACCGTCGATCCCGCACCGCATCGACAAAACAACGCCGTTGCTCTACCGTCGATCCAGCACCGCATCGACAAAACAACGCCGCTGCTCTGCAGTCTACAGGACATCCCGCCTAGTGCCCAGTCGCTCTACTGATGGCACAGCCGGGACCCAGCAAACTCTACCTGCCACCACCGGATCGATACTGGGCTCTTCCAGGAGAGTCACCAGTGTTGATGTGGCCGTTATGGGAAAGACTATTCACTGATTTCATCACAGGAATCGATGAAACCCGACCGGCCGGCGGCAAACTCAACGACCAGGAGAAAAAGAAGTTTCTGACATCCTACATTGGAGCAGCAGCATTGGCGCAGTTTTCCAGCCAGAGGGAATTCACCGACAATCAGACTACCTACCTGGATTTCCTAGCTGCTGCCAGGAGGATTTTTCATCGCCCTACCAATGCAGTCAGAGCACACTTCGATTTTCTACAGAGGACTCAACACTCTGGTGAACCAATCGCTGACTACTTGAGGGAGCTACGCCTGCTGATACAACAGTGCAGCTTTCCAGTCACTGAGGGTGTCATCACGGAAGGAGACCTCATCGAATACCTGTTGGCCATTCAGTTGGTCAAAGGACTGAGTTGCCGCGATACGCAGGAGAAGTTGCTAACCCAAAAGGAGGTCAACCTAGACCGATTCGCGGAAATCGCCCAAGCAGATGAGACGGCGCGCCAGGATGCTGCCAAACTGACAGGAAGTCGACCTGCGCAGATCAGTGCGGCCAGTCAGGGACGGAATCAGCGCGGAGGACGAAAGGGACAGAGAGGGGGCCAAGGACGCCTCCACCAGCCTGCCGCCGCAGCCAAAAAGGATTCCAACCCACCAACAGGGAGAAAGTCAACTGCAGCAGATGCCTGCACAGCTTGTGGCAGACATGGCCACAGAGCTAACGCCGATTCGTGCCAAGCGAAGGGACAGGAGTGCCACAAATGCAAAAAAGTGGGACACTTCGCTAATGTGTGCCGATCAGGACGATCCAGCAACAAGAATCGGGCCATTCGAGTGAGGGACATCGCCAAAGGAGGAGGAGCCTCAATTCGAAGTCTACAACAATCAGTACACTGTCAGGTGCTGATCACACCAGACAAGAAGGACCAGCAGAGTCGAGTGCTGAGGATGTTGGTAGACACTGGCTCAGATGTTACTGGAATCACGGAATCCGAGTGGCGCAAGTGCTTTGGACAGACCGCTGTCAAGCCTGCCAAACGACTCGCGAATTTCGACAACTCTACAATCGCTACCCGAGGACAATTCAGGGCGCAGTTATCGTTAGCAGGACGGTCAGTGACAGTGCCAGTGTATGTGTTTGGCAACACATGCAACAATACACTGGGCATGGATGCGCTGCGTGCACTGGGAGGAGTGCATATCGATGTGGATTCGAACAGCACCACTATCCAGGAGGACCCCAGATGCGCAACTGTGCAGAAACCTGGACCGGGAGGAGCCAGTCGAGTGCTGAAGGAGCAGCAGCCAAAAACACCTCAAATTTCGCAGCCAGATGCGCTGGAGACTTGGAGGAAGGCAGGACTGCAACCACTGCTGGCAGAGTTGTCCAACCTGACGAAAAAGGAAGTTGGCACCTATCCAGACTTCAAACATCGAATTCGGCTCAAACCAGGCGCAAAAACGCCACCCAGACAGCCTGTAAGATCGATCCCAGTACGCTTTGAGGAGAGAGCCAAAGAAGCCGTCGAGCTGATGGAACGCCAAGGTATCTGGGAGCGAGTTGAGCATGCCGATCGAGTACACGGCATGGTGGTCGTGGAGAAACCAGATGACCCCGGATCAGTCAGGATAACCAGCGATCTGAGTCCGCTCAACAAGGACATCGATCCAGTGCTGTACCCGCTGCCAAACATCCACGATTTGCTGTACAACAGACTCAGTCAGGCGGAAGTCTTCAGCAAAATCGACCTGCTGAAAGGATACTTCAATGCAGAATTGGATGAGGACAGCCAGCTGCTGACAACAACTGTTACACCATGGGGCTACTACGCGTACAAGAAGCTGCCCATGGGTTTGAAGGACAGTGCAGCAGTATTCCAGAAACTGGTACACGAAACGCTGGAAGGTGTGCCAGGGTGTCAGCCCTACATCGATGACATTTTGGTGTATGGAGCGAATCGAAGGGAACATGATGACAGCTTGAAGCAGGTGCTACAACGCTTGAATGAGAAGAATCTACGCCTCAACCTGCGGAAATGCATCATTGCTCAATCATCAGTGAAGTTCCTGGGCCATGTGATCTGCAAAGGATGTGTCAAGCCAGATCCAGACAAACTGGAGAGTCTGCGGCAGATGACACCACCTAAAAACATCAAGGACGTGCAAAGTTTCTTGGGAGCCGTCAACTACTTGAGCAAGTTCGTGCCCTCACTGTGCGACAAGCTGGAACCAATTCGAGCACTCACACGGGCTAACACGAAGTTCGTGTGGGGTCGGGAGACTCAGGAGGCGTTCGAACAAGTGAAACAGCTGCTCGGCGGACCGAAGGGACTGCGCCTTAAGATGTTTGATCCCTTAAAGCAGACCTTTGTCACTACCGATGCATCTGGTTATGGCATTGGTGGGATGCTGTCACAGGTGCACTACGGCCAGGAATTCCCAGTCGCATTTGGACACCACACTCTGGACGCAACCAAGCGAAAGTGGGACACCACCGAGAAGGAGGCTTATGCGGCGATGTTTTTCTGCGAGTATTGGGAGAAATACTTGCTCGGCAGACACTTCACGCTTCGAACTGACCACCAAGCGCTGCAAGCACTACTACATCGACAGGCGAACCAGAGGAAATCGCAGAAATTCGAACGTTGGGTGCACAGACTCAACGTGTTCGATTATGATGTGCAGTACATGCCTGGTGACAACAACCACATGGCAGATGTCTTGTCGCGCCTGCAGACCGATTCTGCTCCAAGTGGAGTGATTCGTTGCGTCAAGGAGTTGGGATTCTCAGCCAGAAGAATCGCCAAGGCTCTGAGGAACGACCCAGTGCTGAGCAAAGTCAAGCAATACTGCCTGGAGGGTTGGCCAGACAAAGCCAAATTGCCCAGCCAATTTTGCAACTTGCCTTATCACAGAATGAAGGACGAGTTTTCGGTGGAGGACAAAACAGGACTGGTGTTGCGAAACAACAGCCAGATCGTTGTGCCAGGTCCACTCCGAAGAGAACTACTCAGCAAAGCCCACGAAGGACACCCTGGGATCGTCCGCTACAAACGCAAGCTCAGAGAAGGCTACTGGTGGCCGGGAATGGCCACAGAAAGCGAGGAGTTTGTGCGTCACTGCAGTGCCTGCCTAGATTCCGCCAAGTCGCAGCCCAAGGTGCCCACACACGGAGAACACCTGTACACACCGGAGGAGCCATGGGTAGAACTGTCAATGGACATCACCGGTCCATTTGAGACAGCCCCAGCCCACAAGAAGTGCATCGTGGTGTAGGGCCCGACCGGATACAAATTTCTACCGGATCCGGATCCGGATCCGGATATGCCCATATCCGGCCGGATCCGGATCCGGATATGCCGGATATCATTGATCAACTTAAAATTTTTTTAGAATGCAATAAACCACATATATACATTTCTTTGTTCTATAACAGTTGATTCAAAACAACATCTAATAATTGTAGTTCAAACTATGGTTGGATAATATCGGGTTTTTGCGATGCATGTGATATGTGACATTGCATATATCATATGCATGCAAGAATGAGATATGTACATATTTTTTACATATTTGCATATTTTATCACCGCGGGTAGAAATTGATAACTGGACGCTTTCCAGGCATTTTCGAGTTTGGCCGGACTGTCTATGCAATCTTTAGCATTTATTAGGCATACCTATTTTACAGATACAGACCTCATCTGAAAAAATAACAGAAGGGGAAACACAGTTTGGCATGAAAGTTCAGCTCATTTCGTAACTTTTAGATAAAAATGGTTGACATCACAGACTTTTGGCTAAATTATTGTTTGCATGTTCAGATTTGTTCTCTCTAATGTGGTATACTTAGCCGACCTTTTGGTAGACCTGTCCTTGTTTTACAAGCTAAAAAATTATGAATTTGGAAAATCTCAGTTGAGATTTCCATTCTTTGCGAGTTGAGTTTAGAGTCTCAAGCCATTCATCTCCATTCTGCAACTGAAAAGAGACGCTTTGATCTCTGTAAAGTACAGATTTATAGTATAAACTTGCCTCAATGATAGTTCGTTTTTTATGTTAGATTTATTTTTAATTAAATGTAAAATTAGCCAAAACAAGACGACAATCCTAAACATAGAAATCCAGTCTGCTTGGCTGTTTTGTGATATTCATTGTATCACATTAGTATTATTATTTTTGTTGAGTTTGTTTTGGCCAAGTCCTAGCCTGCTCGCTTTCTGTAGCTTGGAGTTATCCCCTTCCGAAATGAACCTACCGGAATTTTCAGATGTCAATTTTTAACATAAATATTTCAAGAACCCTTCATCGGATCTTTGCCAAATTTTGCAAGTTAACCAATCTTTATATGGACTTAAGAACCTGAAGAGCTCAGCTTTTTCACAAAACCGGTTAAAATCTGGCGGATTTTTACTTTCAGTCAAGGTGAAAAATTAGCATTGTTAAAAATGAGGGTGTTATCCTTTGCACAGAAATCAGGGTTATACACACTACTGGGGTCATGGATTACAATCGCCTCAAGAAATTTCTAACAAGCATTCGGTCGAATGCAATATTTATGTTCAAAATACGTAAAAAAACACGTTTTCTCATCTGTGACTGATATCCGGCATATCCGGCAGGTAATATCCGGATCCGGTACCGGATCCGGATATGGCCATATCCGGCCGGATCCGGATCCGGATCCGGATATCCGGTCGGGCCCTATCGTGGTGTTGCTGGACAACTACTCCAAGTATCCGGAAATTCTCTGCACCACTGACACGTCATCCAAAAGAATCATTCAGTGGTTGAAGCAGGTTTTTGCTCGATATGGCAACCCTGCCAGGATTCTCACGGATAATGGACCACAGTTTGTCAGCCTGGAGTTTGAAGAATTTCTGCAGGAGAGGGACATCTTCCACCAGAAAGCTCCAGTCTACACACCACAGCAGAACGCATTTGTGGAGGTGTTCAACCGGTATCTGAAACATCATATTCAGACCTTCGCCAGGACTCAGGAGTGGGAGGAAGGACTGACTCAGACTCTGTGCCACTACCGAGCCACAGCCCAGGAAGGTGAGCAGCAGAGCCCTGCTGAGAAGATGTTCAAACGACAGCCGCGGCTTGCTTTTGAAGTTTGCCGCCAGTCACGCCCCACAAAAGAGAAAGGGAAGGAGTCTCCGGAAAACGCCAACAAAAATGTTGCTAACACCGCAAAATCGAATAGGAGTGGCGGAAAAGGAGACAAAAAGACGCTACCCTGGCAGCAGATGTACCGCAAAGGACAACGCGTTCGTGTCAAGAGGAGCCACACTCCCAAAGGACAGTCGCCTTGGTCCCGCAAATGCTACACAGTGACGGCAGTTCTGGGCAGATTCAACTACAAACTGTCAGACGGTCAACTGTGGAACGCCAGGAACATGCAGCGCGTGCCAGATTCCCCAGCGAGCTCAGAAGTGATCGAGCTAGAGACCGGCCAGCAGCCAGCAGAGCGCCGCTACCCTCTCAGAGAACGAAGACCGGTGGACCGCTATGGGGACTGGGACTACAACTAGCAGAAGACGGCCTTTAAGAAGAAAAGGGTGTTGATATGTGATCGCTTGTACGTACATGCTGCTGTGGTACGTACATGCCGTCTTGTGTGTTGGTTGTCTAGGCTAAATTATCGATCGGGCTCGGCCTGCCATGCCACTTGGCCGCGCCCTAGTCTGTAGCTCTGCGTAGTAATAGAGCCAGACCCAAGGCAGTGTTGAAAACAATCACTTTCTCTCCCTACGCACCTGCCTTGCGGCTGACTCTAGTCTGTGCTCTCGGAGTGCGTGTGTTGTGGCCAGTCTTTAGTTGTATACTGGCGTGGTTGATAGTCCGTTACTGCCTTGGCATAAAGGACTTTGTTGTTAAGCATCACCTGCTGCACCGCGTGACAGCCGGACGATAGGACAACGACAAAGGACCTGCGAGGCAAACCGAAGACGGAACAGTCGGGAATTCTATTTACTAGCTATTTACTTGCTAGACACCGCAATTTCAAATTTAACTTGTTATTAACTTGTTATTTGCTATCAATTCGCTAGAATTTGCTACAAATTTTTCGCTCAACCAAATGATGTCTTCGAGATTTTCCGATTATATGACCACCACAGTTATTATAAGGTCAAGGTTTTCAAAAGGGCTTGAAAAGTGACCCATTTGGGCATTTTCCTATTTGTTTTATAAGTGGAAAACTGCGGTACCGTTTAAAATCAAAACTATACATTGTATCTCAGTTTCAATGAGCTGAACAAGCAACAGCAGAAACAGAAGCACAGGCAAGAATTTTCTCTAACTTTATCGCTAACATGAACACATTCAGTAGTTTTCTATTTGCCGAATCTACTGCCTGTCAGCCTAGAGACTGACTTTTGTCCATACTTGGCTATAGCCCTACGTACTTTAGCTTTATACATAGCGTAACCAACCTTGGGTATAAAGTATATCCTGGTAACACATCATGTCCCAGGCCAAGCGGGGAAAGCTATGTATATGATGAATATGTCTGAGCCTAGTAAATTCCTAGTAAATTGCTAGTAAATTCCTAGCAAATTTCTCATCCCTCAATCATACATGGGCCGGAAAAATCCGGAGGGGGCGGGGTAGGGGGGTTGGAGACCTCGGGGGGGGGGGGGGGTTTTCCCCCGAAAAAGGCCAAAAATCGCCTATTTTGCCTTAAATAAGCGAAAATTCCCTCCCTCCGGGAGGGGGGGAGGGTGGGTGGCCGAGGGGGGGTATGGCCGGCCGAGGGGGAGGGGTATACCCCCCTTACCCCCCGGCCCATGTATGCCCTCAATCTATTGAAATAAACTAGCTATTTATTTGCTAGGCTGCCCTTTGCCCAAAATTAACTTGCTAGGAATTTGCCATTTGCTACCCGATTTCGCCCAAAACTAAATTAACGTGCTATTTGTTATTAACTTGCTGGGAAACAGTAGCACGGACTGTCCAAAAAACCAATCTGTGTGGCTCGCCCGACCAGCTGCAATCCTCTGCCTATCCTTCCTATCCTATTCAAGATGCCTACAGCTGTTTTTAGATTGCACCGTTCTTCTTAGACATTGTGCACCCTGGTGCCCACTAACACCCTTTCTGCGCCCTTCTCTTACTAGCATGTCACATCGACAAAAATAAAGTTAAAAAATTGTCATTTTACGCTTTCATTTACAAAGACCATTTGACTAGTTTAAAATTGCAACTTGATGGCCATTGAAGACAAAGTACCTTCTGCTGGCCAGGTCTCTTGGTGTACATAAAGCCGTGTCCTCTGAAAGCGTCGTAGACTCCCATAACCGAGTCCTTGGTGTGCAAGACCACAGGGTCCCTGAGCAGCTTCAAGGTCTCTTCCTTAACCAGAGAGCCGTCAGCAAACAGAGACAGAATCTTTGCAAAGCCTCTGGCCGTGCCTGAGCCTCCCACCGCCACGTTTTGACAGCTGGCCAGTTCCGGGTCATTGAACGGCCAGCGACCCTGAAACAGGCACGTCGCAGTCTTACGGAAGCGCCGAGAAGTCTGAGGCACACACGTGACTGGTGAGCCAGGGAACAGTGCGAAAGACTTTGGCGATACGCGAGTCGGGGCCCTGTGAGAACAAGGCGTAAAGGGCGGAGACGAAGTTAAAGTCGCTCAATGCTTGGCCGAATATGCCTCCCACGCTTTCTAGAGACACCCGCGCCACTCGGTGATACAGTTCTAACGGCAAGCCGACGTAAAAATCTATCCCTGAAACACAAACCATCCGAGACAGTTTAGGGACACCCAAAAGAATTACAATGCTGCATACGTGTAACAGGTCATCCGCCGAAGGGGAGGGGTTGGGGGTCTGAGCCAAAATTCTAGGCAGGAGATTGGGCACTAAAAAAGGCTCAAAAATAGAAAAAAATCGCGAAAAATAGCTAATTTCTGCTCAGATACAGCTAAAAAGTGATGTTTTAGAGGCGATTTTGCAATCATAGTGTCTGAAATAGTAAAAAATCGCAAAAATCTGTTCAGAAAATTACTGGCCAGAAAATCGGAGGGGGTCAGAAAAATCTTCCCGTGGTCCCATCCGGGGGGTCTGGCCTAAGTCCGTGCATACATGCAACAGTGGGCCTGGGGGTCTGCCCCACCCGATCCGCCGGATGGGGACCCCCCTGAGACGATTTTTCCGCCCCTCCGACTTTTCTGGCAAGCAACTTTTTACTTATGCACACAAAAATTGCCAAAATCGCTAGTAAAACATCACTTTTTAGCTGTTTGTTTAAGCTCAAATTAGCGATTTTTGACGATTTTTAACGGAAAAATTGCGATTTTGAGCTTTTTAGTGCCCAACCCCCTTCCTAGAATTTGGGTCAGACTCCCCGGCCAGCGGCAGACCCGCACAACCATACATGGGCTCGGGGGTCTTGGGTTTTGCTCACCCCCCCCCAACTTGAGCTCGACCCACCAACCTGAAGCCGACTTTTGTTCCTGACCCCACCCACGAAATCGTTCCCCCCCCCACCCCCCCCCCCCCCCCCCCCCCCCCCCCCCCGCCCCCCCCCAAACCCCCCAAATTCCTTTTTTCTCAAACGCTATTTGGCAACTTAAGAGCCGGTTTTTCTAGGAATCGACTTTTGCTCCTTAACCTCCGGACAAATCTCAACTTTATGTCTCCGATTTGGCTAAAATTTTGCATTTTGATATAATTTAACCTAAAAAGATGTTTTATCACCATCCCGGCCATTTTTGAGAGGGTCACTTTTTCGACCCAACCTCAGATCTCGGCTTATAACTCTGGAACCAGTGAACGTAGAAACTTGCGGATTGCATATTTATAATCACATAAGCGTTCTCTTTCACACGACACCCTACATGACAAAATTCGAGACAAAAAATTTTTTCGAACCCCTTCTGGGCCAAATTTGACCCCCCCAAAGGTGCGACTACCGCTATTTTATTTCATAAAAATGTAGCGCTATCTATTCACGTTTGATAGCACAAAAAAAATCGAGAAAAAAAATGGGCGTCTAATTGAGTTTTTGGGCCTTGAAAGTTGTCAGGTCGAAAATTTGCCCAATAAAAGATTGCCTTGTAAAGAGCATATCTTTGTCAATTTTGAACCGAGTTCAGTGATTTTTTGCACACTTATTGCACTGTGTCCCTGGCACATACTGCACAAATCTGACCTTGCTGGCTCTTGCTTGGCGCCAGTTCTACGCTTCTTGGCCACATTTTAAGATACATTAGTTTACAAAACAAAGTTTACAAAAAACCACACACAGTTTGGCTGTCCACAGAGGTTCTTCAGTAGGCAACTGTGACAGCTTATGGATAATTTAGTCTTGGCATTAATTGGACTGCAAGCTTGCTCAATTGTTTCTCCGAAGTATGCTACATGGCTGTCTGAAGTTCATCAAAAGCATACATGTAACAGGGGGTCTGGGGGTCTGCCCCCACCCGAGTTAGGCCAGCCTCCCAGATGGCCCCCTCCGAGACGATTTTTCCGACCCCCCGCCCTCCGATTTTTCTGGCAAGTAATTTTTTGAGCAAATTTTTGTTATTTTTTGCAATTTCAGACACAAAAATTGCCAAAATCGCCTGTAAAACAGCACTTTTTAGCTGTATTTCAGCCCAAATTAGCGATTTTTAACCCAAAAATTGCGATTTTTTGATTTTTGAGCGTTTTTAGTGCCCAAACCCGTCCCAAAATTTTAGCTCAGACCCCCCCCGGCCGGCGCCAGACACCCCCAACCCCGGCCGGCGCCAGACCCCCCAACCCCCTCCCCCTTCGGCGGATGACCTGTTACATGTATGATCAAAACTGTATGTATTGATTGACACTCCTGGTCACTGGCCTGGGTACAAACAATAAACTTATAGTTGAATATGTAACTGCTGTACTGAGATCGATTGAAAGTGTTTTTCGGCCACAAAAGTACAAGAGTAAGGCCGGTTTGCCTAAGTGATTTACCTCGCATCTAACCGTATTTGGTTATCACTGGCTTGCTCTGGTGTACATGTGCGTTGTATGAAGTTGTTATTGTTGTTGTTCTTCAATGCTAGCGCCAGCCGAACCAAGCTAATAGACAAGCTACAGGTGCACCAATAATTGACAAACATGGACTAGTAGTCTTGCTTACTGAACATTTTTGGTCTTCAAACAGAGGATAACTGTTGCAGATTTCATAAGTAATAACTGGTTTAGATAACTCCACTGTCAATGGCATAGTATGTGCATATTGTACCTAAAGCCAGGCAATAAATACACAACCAAGTCTTAACTTAGGTTACTCACTTCAAGAGCACTGTGATAGTAAGCATCAGTGGGTGATGCTGTGCACTTAACTGCTGCACCTAAACTTTCATTCTAATAGACAAACACAGAAAATACTACAACTGTGGCTTCCATCGCAGTCTGGAAAGTTAGCCATGAAATCATTGGCCTTCACAACACGCCAAGCATGAGGAGGAACATGGAGAAAGAACTGTTTTGCGAATTCAAAGTTACCAACCCTTGGCTGCCCATAGGTGTAGAGCGAAATTCTTTGTTGCAATACAGGTATAGTAAATGCAAAGTCAGATTATGCAATAAGTGCTAGAGCACCTCCAAATGAGTGACCAGTGAAAGTTATACTATATAGTGGGAATTCAATTGATGTGTGGTATAACTGCTTTTTCAGAGGTGGCCATACAGTGTTCAGAGCATCAACAAACAGTTTGTTAACCTTTCCACCAATTCCACGGAATTCCATGCTACATGTATGTTGAAAGCGACTGGTTGAGTTTCCAGCATGAAATGCTGCTATAATGCTGCCTTGAACATGATCAATAGCAACAAAGTCAGTGCATGGCTTTCCAGACAACTTGCATGCTTGCTGCATCACTTTAGCTAATTGAATCTGACTATTACTTGTTTCTAAACACTCTCATGGGTTCATACTGTATGCAGCAGCAACAAACTTTCTTTGCTCCTCTTTCTATTGCTATTGCTCCTCTTTCTAAATACGAACTCATGTAGGTTAATTTTCTTAAGTACAACTAAGCAACAAACTGCAACTGTTCTTACCATTGTATTTATAACTTAAGCTTATCCCAGGACAGTCATACATATATGCTGTCAGCGAAACAGCGAAACCACAAATATGCTGTCTGTAGATGTCATTACCGAACCTTGACACAGGCCAGATAGATGTCTAGTTGTAGGTAATTAGTATGTACCTAGTGAAAACACGGCAAAAAAGACAGTAACAAAGTCGCAACTGTCGAATTATCAGGAAGATACTGCAGATTATCAGGAAATTCTATTTGCTTTGTAAACTAATTTATCTTGAAATGTGACCAAGAAGCGTAGAACTGGCGCCAAGCAAGAGCCAGCAAGGTCAGATTTGTGCAGTATGTGGCAGGGACACAGTGCAATATGTGTGCAAAAAACTGAACTGAACTCGGTTCAAAATTGACAAAGATATGCTCTTTACAAGGCAATCTTTTATTGGGCAAATTTCGACCTGACAACTTTCAAGGCCCAAAAACTCAATTAGACGCCCATTTTTTTTCTCGATTTTTTTGTGCTATCAAACGTGAATAGATAGCGCTACATTTTTATGAAATAAAATAGCGGTAGTCGCACCTTTGGGGGGGTCAAATTTGGCCCAGAAGGGGTTCGAAAAAAAATTTTTGTCTCGAATTTGGTAATGTAGGGTATCGTGTGAAAGAGAACGCTTATGTGATTATAAATATGCAATTCGCAAGTTTCTACGTTCACTGGTTCCAGAGTTATAAGCCGAGATCTGAGGTTGGGTCGAAAAAGTGACCCTCTCAAAAATGGCCGGGAAGGTGATAGAACATCTTTTTAGGTTAAATTATACCAAAATACAAAATTTTAGCCAAATCGGAGACATAAAGTTGAGATTTGTCCGGGAAGAGTCTACCCTTAGAAAAACCGGCTCTTAAAACAACAAAAACAAAAATTAAAAAAAAAAAACACACAACATAGAAAAAAAAAAAAAAAAAAAAAAAGAAAAAATAAAGCCACAAGAAACAGAAAGAAAAACCCCCCCCGTCGGTGCCGGGCGGCCAGTTGGGCTTCTGCTGCTCTATCAGTCTCAGAATAGTGGGACTTGTTGAAAGAGCCTCTTCACGAGACACCACCGCATCCAGATAGGCTATCCCTGCCTACAAAACATTCCTTTCCCGTTCACTCACTACTAGCAAAAGCAGACATGTAAAATGTAATGCAATGTCAGTGGCAAACCATGACCTAGGGCCGGCCAAATGTTGTCAAACAATAAGTTTGGACTACTGTTGCATGCGTATACGCATATCATTACGCAAAGTACGCATTGCATTTCAGAATGCGTATACGCATACGCATTTGAATTTCGTTACGCAATATTATTACGCATTCTGCCAACAGTTTGCGTATTTTTGCGTAATGCGTATTGGGTCTGAAATTGTAGCCTTTTCGAATGTCTTGCAAAAATTAATATAATTTCTTACCAAACTGCCATTTTTCATGTAGCTAGTGACAGCGTGAACGGAGGGGTCAAAAAGCTTATTAGGAATTTTCTACCTGAAGCTAAATTCTGCCTACTATATTTAGAGGGAAACTTTTATGGCGGGAAGGAACATTCATTTGCCGCAAATGTCCTGAAGGGGTATGTGGCTTTGTGTCAGCCGCGGGCGCCTGGAGACTATAAACTAGTTTTCCAAAAACGGTCGCCAAAATATTGGAGGAGAGTATGGCCGGCCGAAGGGGATATGGGCGGGCGAAGGGGTATGGGCCATCTAAGAGGGTTTGACCGAAATGTTCTGTTTTCACTAAAAAGGCATACATGTAACAGGTCATCCGCCGATGGGGGAGGAGGGGTTGGGGGGGTTTCTGGCGCTGGCCGGGGGGGGGGGGGGGGTCTGAGCCAAAATTCTGGGGGAGGGTGGGGCACTAAAAAACGCTCAAAAATCGAGAAAAATCGCAATTTTTGGCTAAAAATTGCCAAAAATCGCTAATTTGGGCTGAAATACAGCTAAAAAGTGCTGTTTTGCAGGCGATTTTGGCAATTTTTGTGTGTGAAAGTGTAAAAAATTGCAAAAATTTGCTCGAAAATTTACTTGCCAGAAAAATCGGAGGGGGGGGGGCGGTGAAATCGTCTCGGGGGGGGGGCATCCGGGGGGGGGCTTGCCTAAGTCGGGTGGGGGGCAGACCCCCCTGTTACATGGAGGGAAAAAGGTCACCAAAATTATCCCCAAAGAGGCCGCACAATTTTTGAGGGGGTCGGGCGGGGGGGGGGGGTTGGCCTGCAAGGAGGGTAAATCCGCTCCACCCCCAGCCCACATAAGGGAAGAAAACACTGAGCAAATTCTTGAGTTGTTAGTCTCCAGGGCTTTGGGTGGCATCGTTGTA